>CACRXK020012460.1:3915-15100 GCA_902702795.2 Paramuricea clavata
CAATAACAACTATGATCTTGGAAAACCTGAAACAAATTTTATGAAAAAGAGCTTCATTTATTCAGCTGCATCCTTTTGGAATGACTTATCAACTACAGCAAAAGAAAAAGGCATTAGCCTTAACAAATTTAAACGTATCCTTGACGGCACTTGATTCCTTTTGGTAACTTTGTAAATATTTAAATAGGATAGAATATTTTTAGATACAAATGTAGTGCATGCAATTATTAAGTTCGTTATGTTTTCTCTGTTTTTGTGTGTATATTTGTGTTATTATATTTATATAGCTTGTAAATACTGTAATAAACGGCCTCTTGAAAAACAGGTGCCTACGAGCCCTGAAGAGCTACCGTTTTAAAATATTTTTAAATAATAATAAATAATATATATATATATATATATATATATATATATATATATATATATATATATATATATATATATATATATATATATATATATATATATATATATATATATATATATATATATATATATATATATATATATATATATATATATATAATTAGATTAGATTAGATTAGAAGACAAACTTGAATTATTTCATATGAACTTTATTTCATTTAGTGAAATAAAGTTCATATGAAGTAACTCAAGTTTGTCTTCTAATCTAATCTAATCTTATCAGCTCTATACTACGGTATTGAGCACTCTACTCATATATGATTCCAAACTCGATACTTCTCTATATATATATATATATATATATATATATATATATATATATATATATATATATATATATATATATATATATATATATATATATATATATATATATATATATATATATATATATATAAGCTTTGATATTTGGTATGGCAATGCCAAACGAAGTCTCCTCGAGGGCGAAGGATATAAATATGTATATATATATATATATATATATATATATATATATATATATATATATATATATATATATATATATATATATATATATATATATATATATATATATATATATATATATATATATATATATATATATATATATATACTTATATATATATATATATATATATATATATATATATATATATATATATATATATATATATATATATATACCGGTATATATATATATATATATATATAAACCAATTTAAAAATCATAGATTATGCAACTTCGACCATCAATTTATTAAAAAAAAACAAAAAAACTAAAACATACTAAAATAAAAGCTTAAAAGTTTCGCCCGTTTCGCCGATCAAAGTATTTTAATATGTTTTAGTTTGTTTCTTTTTTAATAAATTGATGGTCGAAGTTGCATAGTCTCTGATTTTTAAATTGATTTATATATATATATATATATATATATATATATATATGTATATATATATATATATATATATATAAATCAATATATATTCTCTACTAATTCCCGCCGTCTATTTATACTCGGGGAAACGGAAGCATTAGCGAAGTCTGAAGTTCATCAATTATCGCCGGCGCTCACCAACGGTGTTGAATTGGTGCATAGTTAATAGAAGGGGATGGTTTGGAAGGTGGGCGGAGTTTCGGAATATGTCTTTGATCCATGCTTGGAAGGATCACGTGTCAAATAGTGTGCATCATATTAAAAATGGCGTAATAATACATATCACGGACCACCTAATTTACATTGAAATAATATTAATATAATATCTGTTGGCCATCTGTTGGGAATTTCGTTATCTAGCTATGAAGTATTAAAGCTATGCCTGGCCGTAATTGTGCTTTTTTTGGTTGTTCAACAAGCCAAAAGCACCAAATTTCATTGTTTCGAATACCAGTCATGAGCGCGCACGAAAGTGAATATAAGTCGTCAATAAAAAAGGAAACTCGGGAGAAATGGCTTGAAATTATTTTCAGAACCAGAGCGATTACATCAGAACTGAAGAAACGAACATCCAATAACAATATATATTCCATAAGGTAGATACTGTACATAGGAACTGAATTTTGGTGGGGAAGCATAATCATAGTTCATAATTTTTATTGCATTTAACTTTCATTTTAATATCTTTGTACATATACTTGAAATTTCTGGAATGTTATATTGGGAACTTTGGTATATTCAAATATATTTTACTAATCTCTTGGTGATCACTTTAGACCATTCTGATATCACATGAAGTAACTTTGCTATAAGTATAAAATATGTATATAAATATAAAGGAATTGTCCAAGCTAGTCTGTTAATGTTTTGTAGAATTGTACACTTCATGCACTTTAGCTATTTAATCCCCAGGCCCTGCATAGCTTTTCAACTCACAGCTCTACAAGCCTTTTAACCCCCACTTTGCTCTTCACATGTCTCTCTAACTCCCCCCACCCCTACATTGAAGGCTCCCCTTGTTACTGTTTGAGGACTACCTTACTGAAACTCTAAAAGTGTTTAGATGCAAGTGCCACCCAAATACACCCCCCTCCCACTGGATATCCTAATATCAGCCATAGACTAAACATATAAGTTATCACACGATGGCTTGCTAACAACAAATAAAATATAATATGCCAATCTACTGTGAACAACAACAAAAATGTCCTAACCTGCATAATACATTACTTCTCTAAATGTGTGTGAACACATTTTTCTGTTTCCTTTCATGCTTAGCAGTGGAAAATTTATAACACTTTTTCCCAACCACCTTTCATAAATTTCCTTGGGGGATCTTTCTGGATTAATGACCCAATGAGATTGCTTACGCTTGTAGTTTTCAAACATATATTTACAAAAATCAGATTAAAATTTGACATAATTTACAAGTTTGGTTTAACCTATTGAGTGGCAGCACTCTCCCCCTAATATAATACATTATTGAATTCTGATCGTTTAATTGGCTGTTTATGGTCACATGATATTGAATAGAAAATTCCATTTCCCAAGAGTGCAATGGAATATGTTCCATTGCACTCTTTGCAAGTGCAATTGTACTACCGTAAACCTCCAACTATAAGCCCTGGGATTATATTCTTTCGTAAGCGATTTTTGATGGGCTTATATACAGGGGGGGGGTGTCTTAGACAAGTGGGCTTATATTCAGGGGGGGGGCTTATAGTTGGAATGAGGTGAGCGTTAATACATGTGGTGGGCTAATACATGGGGGCTTATATTCAAGGGGGGGCTTATATTTGGAGGTTTACGGTATACGTTTTATTCCATTGCACTTTTTGTGTTATAGAATAAATCGAATCCGTAAAAATGCTTCTCATACGAATCTATTAGTCTATCCATATCTTGGTAAAAATATTTATTCAGAACATAAACAATGTGTAAATGGCTGCGTTTTAACTCCAAAAAAGCAAGCAACGCAGTCAGTAATTGCCAAATTTCCAAGTGTTCATTTTCAACTTAAATCGGAACAGGCAAATTAGGACGAATTTCAACAGAAAACCTACCCTGGCCCAGAGGTTTTTTTAGGTTTGGCGAACGCGAAATGCGAGAAGACGCGCGGAGAAAAAGGAAAAACCTCTGGTGAATTTGTTAGCGATTCCTGGTTCGGATAAAGAATGCAAAAAATGTATAATGGCTTAATGCATCATATTCTAAAAATATTATCCAATCATTATCCTTGACGCCAAGCCGTCTAGACAGGGTTTTGTCGCATGTTTACTGTCCAGTGTATGCCAGCCCATTTGTAGCAATATTCATTCTCCTGAATTTCATTCAATTTAAAACATCACATCTATTCAATTTAATATAAATATATAATTATATTCATTCACTTTAATCTTGCAATATACATTCAAAAAATCTGTATTTTATAAATTTATTAAACACACCTCTTTGGCCGACGTGAACTTTGTCTGTTAATACAAAAGCAAGCAAATTTGTCTTGTATAGATTTCAAATGAAACCATTCCTCTCCATTTCGCATTTCGAATAATAAACTCGGGATTACAAAATGCGAATGTAAACTCTCCATCTAGTATTGCTTTCTCGTCCTCTTCGTTTGACAGTGAAGTAACACGGCATCCACGCTTTCTTAGTTCACGGACGTGAGAGTCAATGAAAGAGTTCAATTTGCAAATGACTATTAAGATGGGTTACTCCAGAAAATTGTGGCTTTTGCCAAGTCGTCGTGCTACTCTCGGTGTTAGAACTTTGGAATATTAAACTTTTCCCATAACCGATAGCAAGATCCAAATGGCATCTTTAATGTGAATCAAATTGGACAAGGCGCGGTATTGATGCTCCGTTAAACTTTTAATTCAGCAAATTTATCAATCTATCTATTAATGCAGCCTATAAAACTGCTTCTTTCAACTTCTGTTCGTTTATTTAATAATATAGACATTTCAAAATTCAAATGTTTCAATTCAATCAAAACACGAAACGCCTGCGAACAGGCTATGATGTTTACAATATCCAATCAGAACACGTAGTCTATCGAACCTATAGTCAGCAGCCAATCAACTCTTTCCTTCCATTTTTGAAAGTTATGTGTGGAATGTGAACTCGAAAACTACGCCGATTTCACCAGAGGGTTATTCAAAACAGGCGAAAATAAATACCCTCTGGCTCCAGGGTACAGAAAACCAGTCTCAAACTTCAAATCGTGAGGAAAGTCGTGCGATCACATTAGCATTTATAATGTGTGCTTCGCTGTCGCCATTGTTATAAATAAATTGTCTCACTTATCAGATCGTGTGTGCAATTCTTGTTGGCGGCGGAAAGTACGAAATTTTTTTCAGTTATTTTATTTGGTAAAGAACTCTACAAAAGAAGAGAGCGTTCAGAGTCCAGATCGTTTCGTTTCAAACGGCAATTTAATACTGTCTTCTGTTTCGCTCTCTCAGCGAAGCCTTGTATATCGCAAAGTGTTTCGAATAGGCTTACATGCAACTGCATCTCAACATCAACCAAAAGATATTTTTCTTGAGAAACATATAACGTATCAAGTCTGTTTGAAATTAATGAAACTCAAGTAAAGGTTATACTATAGTTTACCCCAGTCGTAATGTTGCTATTCCAACACCTCACGACAAGCAATATCCATTGGCATAATGGCAAAAACATTTCTTCCTTCAATTAAACAATAAACAGTCTGTTCTTGTTCCATTTATAATCGAAAAAAGTGATCAATTTTCGAATTTTGAGCTTATCGAGAGCCTTTGTGATGAATCACAGACCTAATTATAGAATCCAACAGCAAACAGCCAATCAGAATGCTGCGTTCGTGGGCGAACGTGGAAAGTACAAAATACCGGGCCTTGCTTGCAGGCCCACTATCAGTTCCCTTGGGCCTGCATGCGGGCTATGTTTATATTTCCTACAAATTTAAACAAAATTTAGCATTATTGTGGCTTTTTGAATGTATAAAAACCCGCGAGACGGTGAATTACTATAATAGATCGAAAATAATTATTAAACTGTGATCACGACTACGATTGAAATTATTGAAGTAGAATACTATTTCGTTGTATCAAATTTCAATAGTATTAATGAGAATATTGTTTGATATTTTTAATATATTTCATGTTATTTACAAAATGTACTGTAGTTTTGCACACAATATAATCAGTGCGAGCACGGCAATGGCTTCGTTTCAATTTGAGCATATAAAAATGAGTATTTTATAGCTTGGCCTTATTAAATTTATAAAACGCCTGATATTATAAATTGATATAAAATAATCAGTGCAACCACAATGGCTACCAAATAACAGACTTTAGTATAATTACATAGGTGATTATTGAAAATTCTCCACGCTGATTGGTTGCCGTTGAGGTGATTATTACGCGATAATCACCTAAGCGATTTTCAAAATGGCGGCCGAAGCCGTTTTGTCAATTAAATGACGAAGAAATGTCTATTTTTTATTTTTTTCTAAATAATCACCTATGAAATTATACTAAAACAATTATTCACCTCAGGCTCGGTGATTATCGTGAATAAAAACCTCGACTTCGTCTCGGTTTTTATTCACCGATAATCACCTCGCCTTCGGCGAATAATTGTTAAATAAAGTAAATTAAAAACAGCAAAGCTTTACCTTCCTCGATATATTTTTCTAAGGCGCTAAATTCGGTAAATTTTGCGTTTACTCGACGAAAGCCGTGAACGAAAGCGTTATATCTACTGGTTATATCAGATGAAATTATGAAAATGCTCGTCGGAAAAACTCGGTATTTGTCGTATTTTACGAATCTGTCACGTGATTTACCACCGCCCGTACACCGCGACACGAAATTTAGAGCTATATGAAAGTTAACAACAAAAACCATTCTCACGTGTTCAAACTCTACTGTCCTATCAGAATCACACTACTGATCACGCATTGTTAATATTCTATGTTCTATAGTCTCTATTATACTATATCCGTACTAGGCTATATCCATACTACAACACTATATCAGTATATCCATATCATATTCTATATCCATACTCTTCATTTGCTATATATTTATATGTGCAGTAGATAGATAACATTATGTTCATATTACGTTCCATACTACGTCCAAACTTATGGTGTGGTTTAACACATAAAAATGTACATAATATCATTACTATATCCATATAGTATCTCGAACGGTCGGTGCGAGTATAGGTAAAGACGTTAACATGTGAAGGATATACAACTACAGGAAAATTTTTATACTATTCTCCGATACCATCTTGCAAAACAGTATCCGACGCATCCCTAGTAAAGGACATTTGAAAGTTTCCATAAACATACAATGGAAGATACAAACATACATGTGTTCGATAGCATTGTTAAAAATTGCCAGGCAAATTTTATTACGTTGGTGACGGAAATTATATATATATATAATTATATATATATATATATATATATATATATATATATATATATATATATATATATATATATATATATATATATATATATATATATATATATATATATATATATAATGGCACCATATGACTTTGACTTTACAGCCGAAAATTTAATTTTTCGATTTTTCAAAAGTCTGTTTGTTACACTGTTGGAGTTTGACTATAACATAGCTAAATTTCAAGTAGATTTTTAATTACCAAAAAAAACATACCACATGAATAAAAATTCGATAAAAGGTATGTGGAAAAAATTTGACGCTCAAAAATGTGGAAATGCTCAAAATAATTTTGCAATCATATATTATGTCTCGAAATCGGCATGAAATATCGCGCACTTCTCGCTAAATATCTTATGATAATTTTTTGCGAAACTTCTAATGTCAGAGGAGTTTATTTTTTTAATTAAAGTGAACTTGGAAATTTGCATTTGTGACAAATACGAATCAAATCTTCGTCTGCATGTGTAGGAAAATCAGACGTTTTACTAACACATACTGTAAATAGTTTTAGCAAACTGTACCAGCCGCACGGAGAAACAAAAACCTTGTAACAATGCCATCAGAGTGTAAGACATTAGACATTTTGACAACTGTCTACAACAAATTCAGCCAATCAGCGTTGGGCTAATCGGAAGAGGTAGTCCTACAATATCAATATCGACCCGTTCAATTGGATATCCTGCATGTTCAATTACCAGTGGGGTTCGACACTTTTTCGAAGGTTTATTTTTCTCGGCACTTTTCCTGCAGTTTTTGCAATACATTTCGACGTCCGCTCTCCAACCGCCCCAATAGAAACCCTTGCTTATAATTTCCGTCATCTTGCTCGATCCCAAGTGGTCGGCACTTTGAAAGCATGTCATGTGTATATTCCAGGACTTCCTTGATTATCTTTCGAGGCAGACAAATTTGTAGGCGGTTGAATTTTCCGTCATTGTCTTCAAAAGTTCTATGCAGAAGTCCATTTATCAGTGACAATGCATCGAACTTGCTCCATAACTGGCCCATCGTAGGGCCCATACCCGCTATCTCCTCTCTAGGTGGCCTGCTGCCGTCCTGGACCCATTTTATTGCTCGACCAATTTCCGGGTTGACACCAAGTAGTTGACCTGTTCTCTGTAGGAATGTTGAACACTTGAGCCGTTTCCGTCTTACATACGTTATAATCTACAACTCCGGTATCTTTCAACGGTATGAGCGACATGCCATCCGCATTTCCATGGTTGCGTCCCGGCCGATGTTCAACTACAAAATCAAAGATCGACAGTCTTTTGATCCACAGAACGACCTGCCCTTTGGGCTGTTTGAAATTCTTGATCCATCTTAATGCGCTGTGGTCCGTCCTCGCAATGAACTGTTTGCCGACAAGGTAGGGTGCGAAATTTTCCAGTCCCCAAATTAAGGCGAGTAAGTCTTTTCTGGTAGTGTTGTAGTTTTCCTCTGCTTTTGACAAGGCTTTTGCTGCATAAGAAATAACTTTTTTCTTCGTGTCCTTATCGCTGAGATGGTACTGCGCCGATGCCTGTATCGCTGGCGTCTGTGTCCAGTATGAACAGCAAATTTGTTCGTGGATATACAAGCTAGGGCAGGAGCTGTAGTTAATTTGTGCTTTAACGTACAGAGTGCGTCATCGCACCCTTGGCTCCACTTAAGTATAGTATCTTTTCTCTCTAGCTTGTACAATGGCTCTGCAAATTTCAGCGTTCTTATCGATAAACTGTCTGTAGTACCCAGTCAGACCAAGGAATGAACGCAAATCGGTAAGGTTAGTAGGAACAGGCCACTGGCGAATTACTCTGATCTTCTCTGGATCTGTAGCAATTCCTTCCTTGGACATCCGCCCAAATGGCCCAAAATCACATTCTCTTCTCGTACAAGGTGACATTTCTTCGCATTCAGCTTTAAACCAGCTTTTTCTAGTCTATTCAGAACGTCCTCAAGTCTTCGGTTGTGCTCATTTAATCACCGTCCAAACACAATAATGTCGTCTAAGGACACTAAACAGTCCATCCAAGAGAGGCCAGCCAGAATAGTGTTCATAACGCGTTGAAACGTGGCTGGGGAATTTGTTAACCCAAAAAGCATTGTTTTGAACTGGAAATATCCATCGGGAGTTGAAAACGCTGTTTTCTCACGATCTTTCTCGGCGACCTTAATTTGCCAGTAGCCACGGACTAAATCTAAATGTGAGAAGTACGCTGCACAGGCCAATGACTCTAGGATTTTTTCGCATCTTGGTAGTGGATAGACGTCCTTTTTGGTAATTTCGTTCAACTTCCGATAGTCAATGCAGAAGCGTTCAGTCCCATCTTTCTTCTTTACGAAAACCACTTTAGCTGCCCATGGAGACTTTGAATGTTCGATTACATCGCTCTCAATCAACGATTCCACCTCTCTCCGTACGGTTTCTCCATTGTGGAATGGCAATCTTCGTGGCGGAATTGGTATTGATGGTGCGTTCCCGGTATCTATGGAATGTTCTACTCCTTCTCCCAGGTCAGTTTTGTTACCAGAGATGACTGCAGGATGTCGTACAAGTACCTCGTAAACACTTTTCCTCTCGTTCCTTGTCAATGATTGGTTATCAATACAGTAGGAAACAACTGTTCTATAGTCCATGGCGAATGTTAGGCTGAAACCATCGAACATCTTCCGTCTTTTCTTCAGCTACAAAATAGTAAACTTCTTCATTAGCTTCACTTTCTTCCACCAACGGACAGCATTCACCAACAGTGCTTCCTCGGTAAACTGTCTTGGTTCTTCAAGAAGTGTTTAACATTTCAACTGATATCTGACCACTCTTCAGTTTAGTTCCACTTTGAGTATTCCTAAGTTATAACATTCTTCAAATTTCTTTGCAGGTTCCAATACACCGTCTAAATGTTCGTTAGCACTACCGTTCTCAAACTTACACGCTAGGACCACTAGCGATTGTCCTGGGATAACAGTTGATATTGAAATTGAAACTCGAGAAACCTTATAGCCTTTCTCAATCAACATTCTACGGTCTTTCCCTTTCACTCTATCATAGCTTTTTCAAAATCTATCATGCAACCATTAGGTCGCAAAAAGTCAATGCAGCGCATCATTTGCGCCAAGTCCTCGCGTACTAACACTTCATGGTTGATTGATACTCCTCCTGGCGGCGACTCCCTTGTCTTTAATGGAGTATTGTTTGCTCAAACAATTATTGTTCTGTCCGATTGTCGAAATTGGGTGTCCTTATCTCTCATCCTCCCAAATAGGTCACTATGCATAATCGTCCCGGACGCCCCAGTATCCATCAATGCTTTAACATGATTATAATTTATCGCTTGAAGCGTTCAAATGCGTGAGTAGCTCGTTTAGTGTGGAGCACGGTATTTAGATATGAATCAAGAAGTAATAATAAAGGAAGCTTAATTCATAGCCTATAGTATCTTTTGACGATAAAAGAAGATTGATATGGACGACATCATTTGATGCTTTACAAGAGTTTGTAGAAGATGTTTTAAACCTATCAGGCGGTAAATGGTCTTCGCCTGGAGGCGATGCAAAGCTGTACCGAGACGAAAGTCAAGATATATCAATTCGATGGCATGCTTATACACAAAATATAACCTTTAGCGGTGTTGAGAAGGAGAATATCGAAGCTAGGTTAATTTCACTGGCTTCGATATCTAAAAAACTAGCAAATGCCCTTGTCAGTGAAGACACTAAAATTCAGGACGAAGACGACTATATTGAAATTGGCAATGAAAACGACGATATTTGCTTACATAACAAAAAAGATTCTGCTTTAGAGACCTATATATATACCAAATCCCTCGATTGCCAAGTTAGATCGTTAGTGAAAGAATTTACAACAAACAAAACAACAGTTGACAAAACGCTACAAGATCATTCGAAAGTACTAAGTCAGCTCCAAAATCGAGAGACAAATAGTGAGTTGGATAGCCTAAGAAAAGCAAACTTTCAACTACAAAAACTAAATGATGAGTTTTCAAAAAGAAATATCAATCTTAGCTGTATTCTAGCAGATCTTCAAGACAAAGCAAAATCAGCAGAGGATGAAAAAGCCAGCTTAATCACGGCAACAAACTATTGTACAAGGAGAACGAACGAAATCAAGAACAATAAAATGTCAATCAAGCAGATCAAATTAATTCAGAGGAACAACAGAGGCAACAACATGACCTGACGTGTCAACAAGTGAATCCGAATATACAAATCAATACTCGCTTCGCTGGTCTCAGTGTTAAAGAACACACCGAAGAAGTGTCAATGCTGCAAGTCAATGCTGCAAGTCTAGTAACCCAAACGTAAACCGAAACTCGTCAGAAGGAAAGCCAGAAAGCTTCAGCTAACAGCTTCAGTGTTGAACAAAAGGGGTCG
>CACRXK020012461.1:2592-15098 GCA_902702795.2 Paramuricea clavata
TGTAAATTAAAGTTCATATTTGGAAAAATTCGCTACAAGTGGAAACACTGAAAAGCAACAGTGCTTGGGGGCTTGGATTCTCTCATCCAGCTGCGATTTTATACTGTTATCTTTTGGCAATTTGCCTATTAAAAATGAATCAAGACGATATAAATACGGCGAGGGAAGCGCTTTTGCAGGTGGCAGATTGCCTATCAATCTCGTTCCCCGAGCATGCCCGTTCGCAGGTTAAGGGTGGGCATAGCTCTGGAGGAATCGAATTGATTCACGTTGAATTTCCAACGTGAGTTCTACGCATGCTCAGCAATTGTTGCAAAATATAAATAAAGTATTTAGAATTTCTCGTCTTTTTGCACTGAAATCGGATTGAAAACAACTAAAAATTATGAGGAAATATGTACGAAAGCTTTGGATTGATAGGGATACAACTACCTGAAAAATACAAGGAGAACTTCGACGTTTCGAGGGAAGGCGCTTGAGCGCTTCGACTTGTCACTTGTACTGTTAGTGTTTATATACATCGTACTTCACTTTTACTGATAAATATCCTCAAGAATGAGTATTATATATTTTTATGCTTTAAAATTTACATTTAACTCTCCTGTCACAATTTATGGTATACGTAGTGTTATTAGTACGACAGTATAAAAGGTCAAGTACTACATATACAAACATTAACAGCACAAGTCGAAGCGCCTTCGCTCGAAAGGTCGAAGTTCTCTTGTATTTTTTCAGGTAGTTGTATCCCTATCAATCCGAAGCTTTCGCACATATTCCCTCCAGAATTTCTCATTGTTTTCAATCGATTTCAGTGTAAAAAAAGTAGCAAATTTTCGACGAGAAATTCCAAATACTTTGTTTATATTTTGCAACAATTGCCAAGCATGCGTAGAACTCACGTTGGAAATCCAACGTACTATCTGCCGTTAGCCAATCACAAGCCTGAATCAATTCGATTTCTCCAGATACACCCTGAGCCTGCGATGAGCTAACGCAAACTCGATTTCTCGACTACGAAAAAAAACCAGAAAAAGAGGGATTTAAGACACTTGGCCTACAGGCCAGTGTAATTAGCCAAATAAATACATTTTAACAATAAAATATAGTTGACATGATAGTATAATACCTTTGCATTCTTTTAATTACTCTATGAGCTCATTTAGAGCGGTTGATGTAACATTTTCTGTGGCCTACATTGTGTGTGCTCATCTATATATAATACTAGGATACCTGCAAGGTAGGGATTGCTGCGGCCGTTCAAATTATATAAAGCACAGTTATTACTCGCAGCGTGCCAGCGACTGGTGAGCACTGTGGCCGAAGCTTAAGGATACGGAATCGAGTCATGCCATGAGTATATATAACTGAGAGAAAAGTTGTTGCCAACACCAGAGGTTAAAGGGCAATCACATGCAGGTGACACATATATTAAACATGTGCGTCTCATTGAATACTTATTACTTGCGTGTTAATGTTAATATGAAAGTAATATTCACTAAAGCATATAAACTATAAAGCAAGAATATATATTTTCAAGACCAAGTGGAATGTGTTCAATTACGCGCTGCTTAAGTACTGTATGCGTATAAATTATCGTTAAACAAATTGAAAATCAATAAAAAACATCAAGCCATAGCCAACTTTACAATATACACGAGGAATCAGCGAGCAGAGACGCAAACTGAACACGAGGCTCAAATACGCCGAAAACAATTTTAAACGGGCCAAAGTAAAATGTTTTTCTATCTTAAAACCTTAAACTGATTAAAAATAGTTTACAAATAGAAGCAAGCAAAACTATAAACGATATATTTCAAATACACCACATGCAAATACTGTCTGTCACACGTCGCACGAAATGCTAAACCATGCAAATATCCAGCCACCAAATGCGCTAATATTGCAGGATGTATATAGTGAAACAAATTACACCAAAACATCAGGCAAAACAACAAACAATTGCCAATCTTGCGCTTATTGAAAAACAGAATATCGTACCTTTTACTTGCTGTTTAGTTGTAACCGATCTGTGGTTGAAAATCAATACAAAATTAAATATCATAAATTTGAGATAAATTTGAGCTGATTGCGCATGTGTGGTGAGGTGAGACGGATTTATGAAAACTGCGCACACAAATGCGCACGACCACAATTCCATGCGACGCTAAAAATCTGCTTTTTTACTACCTACTGCACAAATTAGGCTGCTGCTTCGCTCCGCTCGCTTCAGGCTCGCTCGCTCCGCAGAACTAGTTTACCCACAGGGTAGTGAATGCTGCCTTGGTATAGCATTGTTCCCAAATCTTTAATAATTGTAATATTGTTCCCAAATATTTGTAATTAATGGACCATTTGCACGATCGTGCCCGAGCAGCCCTAAGTATTTTGAACAGTATCCGAAATTGAGGAGATTTTGGTTCCGTTCTTCGCTAAATTTGCCCAAACTATGATCAAACCATATTATTTAGAAAGAGAAATCTTTGTGAAAAGATGTAATCGAATTTGTTTTGGCGTACGACAAATTTGAGCGGAGATATTTGACTTTGAAGGCAATGCGGTCGTGCCGCCAGTGATTAGCCTTTGACTGTTATATTATATATAGATGAGCACACACAATGTAGGCCACAGAAAATGTTACATCAACCGCTCTAAATGAGCTCATGGAGTAATTAAAAGAATGCAAAGGTGTTATACTATCATGTCAACTATATTTTATTGTTAAAATGTATTTATTTGACTAATTTAATTAAGAATGTTTTTAAAATAGTTTTGGTTGCCTATAAATTTGTTTATAAAAACCGTTAAAAACCCGCAACACCTGATCATTCATTCTGAGATTGGGCCGCCTGTGATCTACATTCTTAATTACTGTATACAAAGTTTACAGACTTGCCTTCCTCCCTCCCTACATTAATATGTAATTTTATAATATCATACCGCACATGTATGTGTAACATAATATTAAACACAATTACAATCAATGCATAAAATCAATGGGCAGAACGATATATAACGCAAACAGACACATTTATATACTGAAAGAAAGCTTCAGATTAACAGAAATTCAACCACCTAAATATGCGAGCCAAATTTCGAGGTTTTGCTTGTATTTTACAGTTACGGTTTGCTTGTATATTTCAGTAATTCAGTAACGTACCCTATCTCTCAATCCAAAGCTTTGTGTTGTTATCATTTATTTAACCAGTTGTGGAAAGTTTGTATCGCGCGGCGGAGATATCGGCCGCGCAATTTTGATGCTCTCTATATATTTACTATTAAATTTTCGAAATCTCCAGCGCGCAACTTCCAAACACTGGCATGGAGCGTTTGATTACATATATATTCTGTTTATGAATTAATATTATATTCTAATATTCATAAGCTTACCTGACCGGAACGTATATACGTGAACTTACGGTTACAGCTCAACAGCTGGCCTCTGTAGCTCAGTTGGTTAGAGCGCTGCACCGGAATCGCAGGGCCGTAGGTTCAATTCCTACCAGAGGACCTTGTGCTGCATTTTTCGCAGTTGTTCCTGGTTAGGTCTTAAAGTGTATATATACTCACTTGGATTACAAACCCAAAAAAACAGCATTCTAAGATTATTTCCACCAAGTGAAGTGCAAAAAAACCCCAGATCATTATAGAAATGTATGGCGAACAATGTGAACCAAGGTGAATTTTCCCAAATTTGAGATACTTTGCGAAGTTTTACCATGCTGATCGCTCCACCGTGGATAAAAGATGTTATGTTAAATGCTTTTAAAATGAAAATCATCCAGATTGCCCTAAAATATCGTCATTTTTGTTCGTTCAAAGATGTCCATGTGGGAATAATATTTTATCACCACTGAGTGGTATGACAACACAATTTCTAGTTTGCTAAGCTTCCAATTACGGAGGCAGAATATCATCAAGCAAACCTTTAAGTTTAAAGGGAAGTAAGTAGTTTATTTATCATTTATGTATAACCTTCATCGACCAGAAGGTTTCAAACTTTCAATTAATATCCATCTTAATAAGCCTTTTTACAAAATATATATACAGCAGTTAGTACATGTCTTTAATACTAAGTTCTAAAGATATGTAATAAATATATTTGTACTTTTAGTACTTGTTTATATTTGTTATTCCATAGGCAGCCCGATGTTATGGGTGCCTGCCTGCGCACGGGCGAAGCATTGTATAGTAGGGATGAGCCGATTAATCGGTATGGCCGATAAATCGGCCGATATTTGGCGTTTTCAAAATAATCGGTAATCGGCCGATTATTTTTTATAATCGGCTATTTGCCAATATTCGCAATTTTTTCGTTTTTTTTAAGAAAAATAATTCTATAATCTAGTAATCTACACTCCGTCTTGTTTTTGACACTTTTGTTGTGCGTATTTAATCCCATATCCATTAATTCATTTGACTCGTACAGTGACCAATAACTGTCCAATATGAGTAAATATTTTCCGGAACACACTAAAACTAGTATGTCAATTTGTGGCGTATACACAAGTATTAAAAGTTGTCAAAAAACCGTTATCCAGCGCTTGTACCCCGGTACACAGAAATATCGGCCATAGCCGATTAATCGGCCGATTATTTTTTTATATCGGCTCCGATATATCGGATTGGCGAATCGGCTTTTTTCTGGTATCGGCTCATCCCTATTGTATCGTCATTGTATTGCAAATGCAATACAATGACCGCGCGCATGCAGGCAACCATAACATTGGGCTGCCTATGGTTATTCTGTTAAACTGGAAGACAATCTTAATTAATGAAGCTTTCTGTAGAGTGAACCTACTACAGTTGAATTTTGAACTTTCAGTTGCAGAGTGTATATTGTTTTTATAGTGCAGAGACTCCAGAGGCTGAGTGTATTGTTCATTAATTTTGATCATTCATTTATATATAAATGTTTGTTATTTAATTAACAATTATTGAATGAAGTTGAGCACGATATGTGATGTGATGATACTCAGTTTGCCGTTATCAACCTTAGCCTTCGGTTGATAACAGCAAACTTCGGGCTTGATAATTCCTCATATTGTGCGAAAACTGAATTTAATAATTGTTTTATTATTTATTTTAAAAATTCAAAACAAATGGTCATCCATTTGTTCGCCCGCGTTAATCAGCCAATCAATTCAATTTTGACGCCATTTTGCTAATTTGAATGTGAAAAATCCATATATGGTTAGCCATTGAGTTGATATGAGAATTTCACAGTTGACTGTTAGCCAATCAGAAACCAGGAATTTTTTAAAAATAAATAATAATGTAAAATATCCATTGGTGCTTTTCCACCAAATTCCCAGCATATACAATGTGTCCCCCCAAAAATGTCCCCTCTGCTGTTGGTTAATCACTATGAGTAAAGCCTGCTCTCCATATGGTCATAGAAATAGAGTATAGAAATAATTGACATAGAATGCGTACTCCTATCTTTTATCAGTAAAAAAATTGTCTCCACAAAATGGCGGATTTATAAGGGCATTTTGATTGGTCCCAGACTCCTGAGGCAAGGAATTTCGTACGGTTGTAGGAAATGCAAATTGTTTTTTCAACTGCAAAGTTTGCAAAAAATTTTATATCGAGACTTAAAATGGAAAAAGTTTTGTGAAGAAGAAAAAGTGCCTAAAAACCCATTCCAGTGGGCTTTTAGACACTTATAGTGAACACAATATATGCAGAAATCGGCGTTTAAAAATACATTTTCAACGCTGTTGTGTGCAAGCCAAAACAAAACACGAAAGATCAGGACAAACTCAATAAGGTATGTTCTACAAATATTTCAACTCTTTTATAATATAAATGGAGTTCAATAATCTTTTTACACTTACACAATTACTTTTCATATTTTTCAACGTTGCTTGAGGCAACGCTTTTGAAACCATAGTTTTCAACGATTATTTTTAGGCAATTTACAGTTTATCGACAACTAAATATTTTTGTTTCAAGAAGTCAACATGAAAACACTTCATTTACATTGAAGGAAAACGAAACTCGAAGAAGAAAGAACTATCATTTTGTAATCTTATAAGATATTAGCAAAACAATGACAGCAGTGACGTTCAGAGCATGCAAAAATGTTTTATGAGTAAATTATATTTACGCGAAACTACTTTTGTTTTTACAAGGCTGCACGATTTTCACCTCTTTTGTAACTGCACATTTGCTTTGTGCCTTCAAAGAACTTAATATTTCAAAATCTATCCCCAAACTACAAATTAGACAAGACAAAATGTTTTGACAATGAAAACGTAGTTTTAGCTTTGTTTATACTTTGTAGTTACTTTGCACTCCTACTACTCAAATTCAACATGGCAGATTTATAAGGACACACAATCACGCATGAGAAAAAGTGGGGACATGATTCGTGATCAAGTACGCATTCTATAATATCTATTATTTCTATGAAATTGAGTCATGATCTTTCTCAACGGTCAGTATATAATAATTTATACCTGTAAACCACATATAAATCATAAGTATTCACCAGTTATAATCACTCCGCATATTTTCAGTTCTAAAATGTTGTATTTGAGAAAGATTGTGACTCAATCTTTTGACCATATGGAAACCAGGCTTTATAGTACTTAAAGGGACATTTTTATTCATTTTTTTATTTATTTTTTTTAGGGGACATTTTTGGGACACCCTGTACATGTGCCTGTGGGTTTATACACACCCCAGGTAAGGGATATTCAAAAAAGAAACACTATTTGCAGTTCAAATGTTGTGTTTTGTCGAAACAGCACAACTGGTCATTGAAACCATGCTTTTGAAGTATTGGCAATTAGAACCTTAAATTAGAGATATTAAATTTTGTGTATATTTTATCTTCTGCTGTCAGAATATCACACTGCCTATAGTTGCCTGACAATTTTACTTTGCTATCAATGAGTTGAGTCCATCAGCGGTTGAGGTTTAAGCAGATTAATTATTATTTCAAATTAACTTTGAATGATATATTTTATATTTGTTCGACTATTTATTTATACTCAGTTAGATATTGAATTATGATAAATACACTCCACATTTTAAATCAATTTTGTTGTTCTAATTCAAAATTCAACTTCACTATTACAGTAGATTTACTCTACAGAAAGCTTCATTATGGTTGCCTTCCAGTTTAACAGAATAACAAATAAAAAAGTACTAAAATACAAATATCTTTAGTACCAACTAAGACATGTCTATAAATTTTGTAAGAAGGCATTATAGTAAGATGGATAATTGAACGTTTGAAACCCTCTGGTCGATCAAGGTTAAACATAAATGATAAAATGAACTACTAACTTTCCTTGAGTATAGTAGATCATATTCTGCCTCCGTAATTGGAAAGCAAACTAGAAATTGTGTTGTCATACCACAACTTTGAACGAACAAAACTGACGATATTTTAGGGCAATCTGGATGATTTTCGTTTTAAAAGCATTTAACATAACATCTTTTACCCACGGTGGAGCGATCAGCATGGTAAAACTTCGCCAAGTTTCTCAAATTCGGGAAAATTCACCTTGGTTCACGTTGTTCGCCATACATTTCTATAGTAATTTGTATATATAATTTGGCTTTATATTAACACCTAGAGAAGCTATATCCGGTCATTATTTAAATATTAAATCACTAAAATCAGTGGGTTCAACCAGGGTTCAATGAACACGTTCTTTCAGCCTTTCGCGGTTTCGAATTGTAATTTCGAAAAATCACACACAAATACCTCGCGATCTTTCAGGTGATCGGCCTTAACTTTGCTCCCGATGGCATCCTCACATTAGCGCTTTAGTCGACTTAGCTTTTCTTCGAAAGAAATTGGCTCGTTTAATACGTGAGCTAGTGCTCAAGAAATCGTGAGCTAGAGCCTATAGTGCTCACAAAATGTGGCTAGAAACCAATTTTCACTGTACACGTCGCTAAGATAAAAAAAACTTACCTATTCTTGTAGATTTAGACATGCTGAATCCAAATCTAAAAAGTTCTTGTCGATGATAAACCTTGCAAATCTTCAAAATTCACTGCATCTTCGTCTGTTTTGCATTCCCGCTCAAACCAGAAACCGGTCAGGTGTGGTCAAACCTGCGCTCAAACTATGGCTCAAACCTCTCATGTGACTCCAACATTACGTAATTGTCAACTTTTCTGATCCGGGGGGTGAAATAATTATATGCTAGGGATGAAACCACTGAGCTATAATATATCTGGAGGAAGTGCTCGGCATGAAAGAGTGTCGCCAAAAACATGGCGGATTTTCACGTCTGCTGACGCCAGAATGACGCCACTGGTCCCAAATCCTCGTGGTAATTACCACTGACCAACCGCGATCCTCGGCTTCAGACGACGATTTCACCCCCCTGGTTTTTGCACAAAAAGCTGAAACTCTGCTGAATGTTTATATAAAAAACATCAAGAAAATATGCAGAGTTTTTGCATGGCTTCGTGATGCCACAATTCTTTAACATCAAGAAGAAACACTTCTTTTTACCGGTAAGATGCATTAAAATCTTTTTCTGTGCTTCATTTGTACTAAATACCGTTTTTTAAAAGAAAAAATTGGATACGAAATTTACATATAACGACGCTGTACAGCAGCTGGTGTTTTTCTGGCTTTATCACTTTTCTTTGTGTTTTATTTGGGCAGGTAATAGTTTTTGTTTTCCTCTGGAGTCCTTACCCAAAGATCCAACATCAATTTTCACATACAGTATTGTAACGGAAATGCCTTAAAATGATGGACAAGTGTCAAGTCCAAATGGTGTCAATAGTTCCAACTTATCCTAGGGTTTTAATATACGCCGTGGATATTCGTCCGACACCGGATCTTCCTGCTTCACGGCTATTCATCCGACAACGCTTTAAAAGCTAAAACTAAACCACTAAAAGGGTTGCGTTGTTTCTTAAGAACGAAGCAACAACATATGCGAAAATCACGAAGAAAAAAAAAAGTATAAAAAAAAATAATAAAATAGTGGCGCGAGCAGGAATCGATCCCAGAACTTGGCGCACACAATACGGGTGCCTAAACCACTACACTACGAAGGATTGGCTTGAAATTCAACTAAATTTACGCTGTTTTATTTTTAACGACTTTAACGATATGGAAATGTCGGACGAATATCCACTTCCTTTAACATATTGTTATAGGAGGCCCAATATATGGTTGTATAAATGGGCAAAAAAAGATCAAAACTGTTCCTAACAAGGATCTCTGTAGTGTCTCTATCTCTCAAGTGTTGAATAAAAGCTTGCAAGGCTCACACTACAATTTTGAGATGTGATTTTAATAGACAATTTTAATCTCTTTTCATGGCTAACATGGGAGGCCAAATAGATAGTTGTACAAGTAAAGTTTATAGTTCTGAACTTAAAAAGGCCAGCAAATAGACGTGAACTTTTCTTGACGAATATGTGGGGATGACTATTTCACAACACTCTAACTTCTATGACTATGTCTGAAATGACATATTTTAATATTTGAAAGGAAAAAAATACAATGTTCAATAGCATAATAATGGTGTAGCATAAGCATGCAGATCAAATTATATTAATTTATACAATATAGTACATGACTGATTGGATGTATTCTATTACACCTTTCTAGATGCCAAGAAAAATCTAGCTGAGATGTGTTGAAAACTTGAAGAAGAATGCCCTGGTTAAATGTTATGCCACAAAGGGGAATCACCTTTGTTCAAAGCAATTAGTATAATATTCCACTTAACCCATTGAGTAGCAGCACTCTCCACTTGACAAGTAAAATCGTCTGATGTTAGACAGAGTAAAATACTAAAGTAGGGTGCATCAGGGCACATGCCACTTAATTAAGGGGTTAACTCATTCAGCACTCTCCCCTTCACAAATAAAATGGTCTGCCATTAGACAGAATAATAATAAAGTAGGGTGCATTGGGTTGCATTGCATCTTACCAAAGGCTTAACAGGATGCATAGCCACAAGGCATATACTGGTCAGCCCATAGAGTGCCAGAGCTCTGCCTTTGCATTGACAAGTATATTCGTCTGGCATTTGACAGGAAAATTATATGGTGCATTGCCACTTATCAAAAGGGACAATGGAGGCCTACAGCAACTCTCTTGTTCTCTCAACAGGGGGGGGCGGATGAGGTTACACTCAAAAATGCATAATTGAAACAATTGGCTGGTTTGACATTTTAATTGATTATTGCGATATTTTCACACTGATTTTGTAATTTATTTGTTAATTTTATTTTTAATTAATATGAAAATAATGTCATCTAATAACCCATAAATCAAGATACTGTTAATAAAATTGTATTTTATGTGGATGTAGTTAATTAAATATATTCATCAACAGTTTGTGACTCCTCTTTCCCAACAAGTTGCTGAATGGTACTTTATTTCTAAAAAAAATATGTGAGAAATGAATATTACACTAAAACAACCAAATACTTTATATAATAATTGTTGTGGTTATTGTTCGATACTGCATCCCAACATTTAACTGCTATTAATCCAATACGACATTACACATGATTGTGTACACATAACATTCTTGCTAACAATAAGTTTACATGAACCTTGCCGACACCCAACTGTAACCTTAACTGGCCCTCATCCTGACCGGTAAGGCCACCTGTGTGCACAAAGCTGGTCAGAATGCTCTTGAAATTCCACTCATTTGAACCCAGGGCTTAGCAGATACATGCTGCTAACAATTAAGGTGATAGTCTTGACAACTCAGGGCCGGAGGACTTGTTTGAATTCAATTGAAATTTATTTTGCATCACTTTGGCATGTTGAAAGAATGAGGAAAATAGTTCAGACAAATAGCATGTAAATATTGGGGTTCGGTGTCAGGCGAAAACCACTGTGTAAAATATTTTCCTCCAAAAATGCATGAATTACCAACATCAAATATCATCAAGAATGTTTCATTTTCTTAACCCCATTAAGCTGCAGAGCTTCCCCAATGGGTCGTTCCAGAAAAGATCCATACTCTCCCCACTGATGAAATTTCTGCCGTCCGGAGGGGGAGGGGAGAAAAAATTGTTTCTGATAATAGTAAATGTATTTAATTATTTAGGACATCCGAAGAGGGTAGGGGGGTTAACTTCCTATTTCCCCCGTGGGGGTGGTATAGATGTTTTCTGGCATGACCCATTGACGAGTATAATATCGTCTGGCGTTACAAGTAAAAAATAAGTAGGGCGCATTGCGGCTCGATGGGTTAATTATGAAATTGATTTTACTCATGCAATTTCTAGGGAAAATGCTACAGGCCTCTAAACCTGATCTTATATATGAAACTAGCTTCAACAGAAGTTGGTAGAATTTAACAGCCAATTTTTGGATCTTGATAGACTTGATAATTCTACACATTATAATTTCATTGCCATCAGTGGCCAGTTAAGTACATGGATTAAATAATTCAAAGTCATGATAGTTCTGGCTTAAAAAGGTCTTCCTCTATAGGTATACTAATATAATAGAAAGCACTTTAAATTTACTAAGTAGTATCATGAAGCAGATGGTGGTCAAAAATGGCATTTTATATCGTAAAATTTGAAATAACAAATGAAACTAAAATCTGAAATTTCAACCATTTTCTTTCGAGAAAGACTGTTTCTCGTATTAATATAGTTTTGGCAACTTAATTGTATACATCAGTTGCTAAAATTGTCCACTACACAGTACAAATAGGCTGTTTATTTCGCTTTGTTTTGACCTACTTTATCACAAATAAATATTGAACATATAAACAGTATATTTTTACCTTTACAAATAACGTCTTTACGAAATTTCTTGAGGTTTAAATATTCGTTGTTCCCTGTCTTCACTAGCCAGCATGATTCTTGCCACTTGTGCAACTCGAAACAAATGTTAAAATGCCGAAGAGAAGGCAAAAACCGAGTCAAACTCCAAAACAAAAAGCTAAAATATTTTTGCGAAAATCAGGGGGATGTGAAAGTGGTAGCGGGCTCAAAATGAGCCTTGCTCAGTGGTAATTACCACGAGGATTTGGGACCAGTGGCGTCATTCTGGCGTCAGCAAAGGCCGAAATCCAACGAAATCCGCCATGTTTTTGACGACACTTGTTTGACTGAAGAGAGATAGGAGCACCTCCTCCAGTAATATAGTATAGCTCAGTGAATGAAACTCGAAGACCAACAGTTTTTATCTCCGAAATTCTTCAATCTTCCCTGTGAATTTTGCATTTCAAGCTTTTCTAAATAATCTAAAAGTACGGCGATCGATCAAATGGATCAATACTTTCTGCAGAAAAAACTCAGTGAGATTTGTTCGTATGCGACGTTCAAAAGACTTGGATATATATCGCTCAAGACGCTCTTTGCACATGTTTTATATAATTTGTTTAATGCACCTATCAATGTTAACCCCCTTGGGGGTCGGGATTTGACATTTTTACAAAAAAAAAGTCAAATGCCACTCCCTCGGGAGAAAATTCCTGGGCAAATTGTATTGGGCCATTCCATTTAATATAGGCACCCCCACCTATTGAGGGGTCTGG
>CACRXK020012463.1:2680-15091 GCA_902702795.2 Paramuricea clavata
ATTTGGATAACTTTGATCTCTGACGTCACTTTCCTGTGATAATTGCTCGAAACCAAATACAGTACCGTTTCGTTCCTGCGGGGAACGAAACAAAAATCAGGACTCGCCTTTAAGAATTTTAATCGGACAATTGACCATTTGCGTAATAGACTAAATTTTAATCTCAAAATAAATTTCATTACAGCTTGAAAAAGCATCACAAAATTAGTAATATTCCAAAGTTTCGTTGCAAAATGTTGTAAAATGTGGAAAATATAGCCTTGCGAAGTTTGCAATTTTCAGTCATTTTATATTAGATTACAAACCGGAAATTGACAGCCTCGAAGGGTTTGGGGCTGTCGATTTCCCGTTTGTAATCTAAAATGACTGAAAATTGCAAATTTCGCAAGGCTATATTTTCCGCATTTTACAACATTTTACAACGAAACTTTGGAATATTACTAATTCTGTGATGCTCCTTCAAGCTGTGATGAAATTTTGTCTAGATTTGTTTAGTTCAAAATTTAGTCTATTACGCAAATGGTCAATTGAAAATTTAATTATGAATCATTTAGACTGCATGATTTACGTACTTGCTATATAGATACCGTCGATTGCAACTAAGCGGAAACATGTCATGAGAAAACGCGTCCAATTGGCTGACAAACATGATTTGTTTGGACTTCAAACGTCACATGATTTTACTGCAAACATTTGCGTTTCAACTGTCAACTGTCAATATTCCAAATTTAGAAATACATTCATATTGGGCGGGAATTATCTTGCAAACACTAAATCCGTGATTAAATTCGTCTGAATTAAATTCGACATATGAAACAGGCCTTAGTGAAGTTCTAACATACTGTAAATTTGTGAGTTTTGACAAATTCAGTATTGTTTCAGGGCCCGCGGAGCGTATTAGAGAGTGGGGGGGGGGCTAAATCATCAATAAAACCCCCAATTAATTAATTTAGAAAGTTTCATTTAGATTTCTATTTTAATAATTTTGGCTGTCAAAAAAAGTGGGGGGGCTAAAGCCCCCCCAGCCCCCCCGTCTCCGCGGTCCCTGTGTTTGCAATGTTTGTACTAACTTTGTTACGTTTTCGCGGGAAAAATAATTGTAAACCGTCAAATGTTTCCAGCAAAATCATGTAAAGTTTGAAGTCCAAACATCATTATGTTTCATGTCCAATTAGATCGCGTTTTCTCATGACGTGTTTCCGCTTAGTTGCAATCGACGGTATAGCCTCAACCATTGGACTAAACGGCCCAAAAGTGCCAAAACGGCGCTTCCGCATGTGCCCCCAAATTATAAAATATTTACTGATACTGCACTGAAATATATTTGCATTAGCTCAATAGATATAACTAGTTATTGTTCAAGTTACGGTGAAAATTAAAAGTTATTGGCCCTACTCATTTTACCTATTTGAAACAAATTTTTGCCTTTAAAAAGCACTGAACTTTAACGAATATTCAATAAAGCCTTTTCTTAGTTGACGAGTATTTGTGCTCAAGCTAGTCTGCCACACTTCCAAGTTCCAAGTGATCGTTGCCCTTGGAGTGGACGCAAAGTGAGTCCTTGTAAAAAAATCATTTTAATGCCTGAACAAGACTTGCACGAGAGTTGATGCATGGAACTATGGGAGTTTAACGGGATATTATCAGGCTAATTGTAGCGAAACATCTGATCAAGATTTGAACCATCTTAGGGCCTGTTCATATGGGGAAAAGTTACCTCGGTTAGCAAGAAAACATTTCGACTAGCTAAATAATTTCCGGCTGTGACGTAGCACTAGTGTGACGGGAAAGGCGGGAAAAGTTTAAAAACATTAAAATACATTTTAATAACAGAAAAGTTGCTCACACGACAGAAAGTTTTTCCGCTAAGCGGGAAAGTTGTGGCTATGTTGTCAACATGATGCAGCGTTAACAGGGCCTGTTCAGTGTTCATATGGGGAAAAGTTATCCTGGTTAACGAGCATGGGCGTACCGGAAGGAAAAAATTAGGGGGGCGGAAAGAAAATTGCCCGACTTTTCCGGATTCTGCCCGACTAGTACCAAAAAATTTTTTCCGGAAAAATTATTCGAAAAATCACAAAATTTGCCAAAAAAATTGACTCCATTTTAGACAAAATTGACAGAATTTGTCCCATTTTTTTTAATTGCAAACCAAAATTGCCCGACTGTTGATCGAATATTGCCCGACTGCCCAAAAAACTGGGGGGCTACCGCCCCCCCCGCCCCCCCCCCGCCCGGTACGCCTATGTTAACGAGAAAATATAAACAGAAAATTACACGGTGACTTGAAGATATGACTTTTATCTTCTCGTGTTAAAAACAATATTTTACTCACTCGCTGCGCTCGTTTGTAAAATATTGTTTTCACTACTAGAAGATAAAAGTCATATCTTCGCGCCGCCGTGTAACTCCTCTATATATTACATGTTTTGGGCAAACCTGTCATAGTACATTATATTTATATACAGCCTGATACTGGCGAAACAATAGACAAGACAGCCGCGGTTGAGAGATATGTCAACTACCTGAAAAATACAAGCAGAACCTCACGCTGGTCATATTCAGCAAATTTTCTCCCAGTACCGCAGGCTCGCATTTTCAGCGGACTTGCGGGGAAAATTGACACTTGCATTTTTCAAAGAACTGCCCACTTTCCCTAAGATGTCCGCTGACAATACGAGCCCGCACGAGCGGGAGAAATTTTGCTAAATTTGACCAACGTGACCTCGCTTTTTCGAACGGAGACCCTCTGTCGAAAAGTGAGACCTGTTTGAAACGAACGCAGCGTTCTGCACATGAGAAGGTCGAGGCACAGAAAAAGATCTATACAGAAGGGCCACTTACATCGGAAGCATTGAAGTTTCTGTCCTCGCGCATGTCGCATTACGCATGTTGGCCGCCATTTTCCTAGCCAGCAATGACATTTTCTGCCCAAAAACACGCTGTACTGGCTGGCTGCTCCGCCTTCTGGCCAGTAAACTGCATATTTTTGCATAAAAAAAAACAAACGAATCTGCAAACGTGATCGAATCTTGTTATCGTCGCTACCTACACGACGTACGGGCACAGATCGTTCAAGATTTTATAACAAGTAGTGTGTGAACAATAACAGGCCGTGGGCATGTGTGATGGCGAGTTAATCAGATATGCAGAGACATCGAAATTAGTCCTTTATCGCTAAAACTTCGTAAACATGCAGTCAGTAGTTTTCAGGAGGTCGATTAAGTTTTTTTAATTAATATCGATGTGTACTTTCTAATTTTTCCCATGACGTAAAAAAAGAATAATAACAATGACATTAATGTGTCAACAAAATGCAAATTCAAGTTGTAATTAGACAATTATAAGTTGTTAAGGTATACCGATTTGTTATAAACAAGGAAAGACTGGACGTTGACGCAAAATTTATTTTTATTACATTTTATAAGCATGACAATCGTCTCCCCCTCCTCCCCCGCCATTCAATGTTGTTTCAGTGTTGTTGTGCCAGATTTCCAGTTAAAGCCCATTTCCACTCAAGAGAATTTTCCCACGGCCAGATTTCCAGTTAAAGTCAATTTCTACTCAAGAGAATTTTCCCACGGAGAGAAAAACTTGTAAAATGTCAGTTGGACGACACAAATTTTCTGTCGGAAAAAAATTTTGAAGTTGAAAAATTTCAACTTTTAAACAATGATATTTTCACGGAAAATTTTCTGTCCGTGGAAAATTCTCTTGAGTGGAATGCTTGCTGAGCTAACCGCCTCGAGTGGCAGCTAGCTCGATCAGCTATGTATTTTCACCACACACGTTGGAAAAACTACTCAACAACAACATAATTGACAAAATCATTTGCATTTTCCTCCATGTTGTTCCAAGTCACAACATCCGCAGACACTGAGATTGTTTCCTCGCGAGGTGAAAAATATTAAACACGATAGATATTTTCCTCAAGGCCTCGAGAGGTCAAATTCTCACCAAAACTATCCGCACACGAGAGCAACTTGCTGAGCTAGCTGCCACGCGAGGCGGTTAGCTCAATGAGTTGCTCTCATGTGCGGCAGGCTTTAACACCCTGGTTAATTTTCCTGGTTAGCCCAGAAATACCAGGGTTATTTTATCTCACTTCCTATACCACAGTCTGGTTAATGTAACCAGGAATCTGCATGGTTATATTACAGGACATCTTGGTTAAATGATTAACCAGACTTTATACATCCTAGTTACTAACTCGAAAAACACTCTGGATAAAATTTTGGATGGGTTCACTTAGTACTTCTGGTTAAATTTACTGGTCATTCATTGTAACCTTTTCCCAAACATATTGACCAAGACGCTGTGGTTGCAGATTACAGTATTTTAGGTTGGATAAATAACCAGGAGCCACCCAACATACAGTCACTATAAATATACGTTATCAATTGTGAAGATGTAAGTTGTAACCGTGTAATTGCATGCATGGTGTCTTGTTTTCAACATCTGCATGTATATCTATAGAAGATGTTACTATACCCACTTGATTTAAAGGGTATATATGACTCGAAAATTGACGGTGTGATTTTTTAGTCTCATTTGAAAGATCATTGAAAACTGTAGAGTAACTTCTTTGATAGATTTTTATTTTCTTGCTTCGTTTTGAAGATATTTCATTTTGTATGATATGCAAAGGCCAACTTCCTACGTCACAGATGCATAATGATTTAAATTAGCCCTAAAAGTTGTATATCTTTAATACGACTAAACACAATCAGTAGAAAACCTACATGGGTGCTGTTGTGGAGCACAAATCTCAGTCGTGCTCATCTTGAGCGAATTTATTTGATAGTGACAAAATTAGTTTAAAGTCAGTCGTTATGCATGTGTGGCGTAGAAAGTTGGTCCTTTGCATATCATACAAAATGAAATATCTCCAAAACGAAGCAAGAAAACAAAAATCTGCCAAAGAAGTTACTCTACAGTTTTCAATGATCTTTCCGAATTAGACTATATTAACCCATTGAGACGCATTGCAGCCTGATGCACCCTACTTTAGTATTTTACTCTGTCTAACGCCAGACGATTTTACTCGTCAAGGGGAGAGCGCTGGCGCTTAATGGGTTAATAAAATAACACCGTCAATTTTCGAGTCATATGCCCTTACGAAGGGCCTTCGCTCGAAACGTCGAAGATCTCCTTGTATTTTTCAGGTAGTTGTATCCCTATCAATGATCCGCAGATTTCTATTCCGGCATAGCTCGCGTGTAGCAGTTATCTGCATAAGATAATGACAAGCATCTCTTCTCTACAACAGGAAACTATCAGTCAAATATCTCGTTAAAATTTCACAAATTATATCATTAATTTTTAATGATGCCTACCCTCGGTGCGCTGTGACAGAAATTTTCATTCCACTTTAAATAACGATTGAAACGGCGCGTGGGTTATTGTGCGTTTTTAATAAAAATTAAAGCGTTCTTGTCCGATTGTAACCGAAAACGTCTACAAACATGTCTGAGAATTCTACTAATCTTACTGGAATCACAGATAGCCGATATGCACTCATGGCAGCATTTGTTCATGGATTTATTGCGATATTTGGAACCTTAACTAATGCTGTTGTCATGTTGACGTATTTAAAATGGCGTCGAACTATGTTCGAGACGCCTCGCGACCTTTTAATTTTTACTTTGGCCTTGGCAGATTGCATTACGTCGCTTTTCGTTGCGCCTATTGGAATGGCTGCTTCGATTGCAGGAAGGTGGTCATCCGGACGGGCGGGTTGTGTTTGGTATGGATTTGTTTCAACTTGGATGGGGTTGGCATCAATTCTTCAATTGACAGGCATAGCTGCAGAGCGATATTTTACTTTAGCTCACCCAGATCTACGCTGGTCGGGTATATGCAAGAAGTATGCGCGACTGTTCATAGCACTTGCGTGGCTCGTTTCCGGACTCACAAGCACTTGTCCTTTGTTCGGATGGTCCAAGTATGATCTCGAAGGAATAGGTCTTCATTGTTCCATAGTGTGGAGTGCTTCCACTTTGAACTACGGATCATATAGTCTATTTCTCTTGGTTTTCTTCTTTGTAATACCACTGGGCTTGATAATGTACTTCTATACAAATGTTTATTTCGTGGTGCGACGGCTATCAAGTGAAGCGGAATCTTTGTGGGGAGCTGATGACATGGCAACGAGGCAGACTTACATCGCTCAAGTGAAAGTCGCACGACAGCTTGTACTCCTTACAGGAATGTTTTTATTTGCATGGACCCCATATGCAGTGATGTCTTTTATCAGTGTAGCTAACATTATTAAACCGGATAAAAAAACAAGCGTCCTACCCGCGGTGTTTGCTAAAATGTCCTATGTTTACAATCCCCTGGTTTATTTCTTTACTTTTAAGCGATTGAGGAGGAGATCGATACAGCTGTTTAAACGTTCTACCGTGCAGTGGAGGACCAATGATATGTAAACGTTACCATTAATGTTACCATATCTGATGTGTATTTGTAATATATTCCTTTCATCTTGTATCAACTGGAATGGATAGTTGTGAATGTACGCTTCTTTGCAAAAATATCCAATCATTTCAATTGTGCAGAAAAATGCTGTACTTTCCGACCTTTTTTATATTTTTTAAGCCGGTCTTAACTTTTAAACATTATTTATTTATCATTTCCGACATTTCAATAGTCATGCCACCCGTCTTTTTGCAAAAATGTCCAATGCCATGGCCCATGGGAATATTTAAACAGTTTCAGTTGTTTAATTAAGTGCTCCGTGGGCGGGTTGTTCAAAGCTGGTTAGCGCCAATCCTGCGTTAAAATTTTAACCTGGTATTTTCTCAGTTTGTGTATTTCGGCATGTCTATATTTATATTATATTTATATAATAATATTTCTATGAATATGTTTATAAACAAACAAGCGGAGATAAGAAGATTTGGTTAACCTTAAGCTTACCGGCCGGCTTTCGAATATATTTATAAGTATATAATGGCAAAGAAGTCCAACTGTTTGTATATATGCACGCTAATTTGCTCTTTCTTTTTAATATTTTCATTATATATTAGTTCTCGATAATTGTGCGTGTTTCGAAGTCTTAAACGTGTAGAATAGCAAGAATATTTGAGCATAGAATTTGGAAGTATGAATGCTATTGAGTGTATTGTGAACTTTTTCAAAACTTTATTCTTTGTTACGTGCATGTCAGTCATTTACTTTCGGAAACATCCCACCGGGCACACGACGTTGTTTCAACGTTGAAATTTGGTAGAAAAGAGGTTGCGACGTCGACAACCTAATATCTACGTTGCTCTGACGTTGTTTTACAAACATTGGTTCAACAGCAGCCAACAGACGTTGAATTAACGTTCATTCATGGTTAAATGTACGACGTCGATTTGTGAACCAATCTCAACGTTGTTTAATTTTAACGTGGATTCAACGTTGAATTATGGTTGACCAGATTGGCAACCTAATTTCAACGTTGTTTCAACGTCGAAACAGTAACGTCGCCGATCCAATTTGCATAGTCAACCCTTTTTCAACGTCTATCCAACGTCTGGAAGGACATTTCCAACGTTGATTCAACGTTGGATCAACGTCATTTTGCCCGCTGGGATATCACTATCAGTGTTTTACTATACATCCAGACTAATTACATGTACGTTGTTGCAGTAATTGTAGCGCCACATTGCGATTTTGTTCTTCTGATGCGCACGCATGGATGTGAACGAGAGAACGAGTTATGAATGTTCAGTGATTTATAGGTGCATGAAAAATTTCATAACTCAAACTCGTTCACGTGCATCAGAAGGGGAAAATCGCACTAGAAATTGCAGGAAAATTTGCAAGCGTAAACAGACTAAATGCGATTGGATGGATGTGAGACGCACGCAGTTAACGGTCATAACGACAAAGCGCGGTGAGTATAATGGTTTAGCGCAACGCCTTTGTTCATTATGTAAATTCCTTAACTGTCCTCTAACTGCTGTCATTATGGAAGACCTGTCACCTGTAGTTGAGTGTGTATAAAGTTTCACTCGCGTTTGACTCTCGTTAACTCTCATCAATATAGTTCAAGTTTGTCGAGAGTTGATAAGGGTTGTTTTTGTTCTTTCGATCGATAATATCCAGTCAACTCTCATTTCACGTTTGGCTGGAACATGAAAATTGAACACACTTTCACGCAAACCCTCGCTTGCCAACTCTTATCAACTCTTATCCTTGTTCATACTTGATATGACCAGGCTTAACTAAAAGTAAACGTGGTACTGATTAAGCTTTCCTGCAATAGATCAACAAACATAGAACTTACCACAAAAACAAATGTATTATATTTATGGTAATGTAAACCTGCATGAAGTTACCGGCTTCAAATATTACTCGAGTAATGTAAAGACTCTCCATGCAAAGGTTTTTTATATTAATTATTACTCAAACCCAAAAAATTAAAAGTCGTTCTTCTTATTTTATTGAATTTTACTGTTATAAGCCATTTTAACAAATACAAGTTTAGTACAACAAGTCATTCTTTCGGTGCTGTATTTTTCAAACCTGAAAAAAATTAATAGAACAATATTAAGTTTCTGCACTTTTTTCTGTGCTCGAGCATGGAAAACTGAAAAACGAGATGTTTTCTACAAACATAAGAACAAATATGTTTTGACAATACCTTGCATCTTTAGTCTTCATCCTTGTTTCCAGGGCATATTCCATCGAGGAAATGAATGTCATCAATGGCTATGCCACCTTGGTGACTTTCTTCACGGATACCTTCAAATACAACCTGACAGAAGAAATTTAACATGAAGAATATAGACGTATGTAACTACATATAAATATCAAGATTTTGGGCATTCTACTCGACAGAACCAAATATGTTGAAAAAAGTTTGTAGATAGAAATTTCCATGCGGTGTAAATTTTATACATTTCTTAAACCTAAGCAGGATCTTCGAAAAATGCTTACCATGCTACTGTATACTACTATAGCAGCGGGTTTCCCTGACCCGTGGAGAAGGTGGTGGTCAATTGGCAGTGAACTGCCTAGGTAAATTTCACCACAAATGCATCGGTAAGATAAAAACTGACAGAAGAAGTTTATATAACCTCATAAAGATATAGAGAATAATACAGGGTGCGGGAAAATACCAGATTTATTTCGAGTGTTGAACATGATATCTCACTCGTTCGCGTAATACGAGAAATAAATCTGGTATTTCCAAGCATCCATGTATTTTTCTGTTTATTATATAAAGGACAGTCTTTGAAAAGCGATAATTTTTACAGAAAAGCGATAATTGAAAAGCGATAATTTTCACATGTGAAATTATCATAAATAATCTCACATCAGTTTTGTCTGTGCTCGAAATCTCTATAAAGCACTATACTTCATATAATAAAAAAGGTAAACAACACCGCGTATATACTGTATGTACTGTACACAAATCACTGAGCACTGCCACTAGATTAATTAAGAGACACGTCACAGAGTCTTAATTGTTTGCTATATCCAGCATGCTTCCCGAAGGTGGGAAAACTAGTAAATTATATATTGTTTCCGTATCATAAATCACACTTATTTCTGACTTTCTTCATTGGAAACATTTCTTCCCGAATAGCAGAATTTGTTTCCGCAATAATGTTCCTGACTGGAAAAGCGATGAAGCATTCGAGGAGCCATAACAATTTTTCCTGATTTATTAATTAAGAACATTGAGCTGTGAATAAAAGGAAATTGCAAGATCACTGATAGGTTTTTGGCATTGGAAGCAGTTGTATTTGAGCTTTGTGCCACATATCTCCCTCCTATTCTTACTGAAGACAAGATCGTTGTCCAACCGGCTTGTTTAATGTGGACATTGAACTCTTCAATATGCTTTCCAAGCATGTGATAGTAAAAGAAGGCAGAACATTGATTGGCAATTGACGCTGGGTATGAATCTGCCTGGACGTTCTAGAAAGGCTACATCACCATGCATATACTCTACTAGGGTCTATTCCATAGGGCCTTCTCTCGAAACGTCGAAGTTCTCCTTCTGAGGTAGTTGTATCCTTATCTGAATTCGCAGATTTCTATTCCATAGCTCGCGTGTAGCAGTTATCTACATAGGATAATGACAAGCATCTCTATACAACAGGAAACTACTCAGTCAAATATCTCGTTAAAATTTCACAAATAAAATAATTAATTTTTCATGACGCACACCCTCGGTGCGCTGTGACAAAAATTTTTGTTCCACTTTAAATAACGATTGACACGGCGCGTGGGTTATTGTACCTTTAAAGAAAAAGTGTTTTTGTGCGATTGTAACCGAAAACATCTACAAACATGTCTGAGAATTCTACTAATTTTACTGGAATCACAGATAGTCGATATGCACTCATGGCAGCATTTGTTCATGGATTTATTGCGATATTTGGAACCTTAACTAATGCTGTTGTCATGTTGACGTATTTAAAATGGCGTCGAACTATGTTCGAGACGCCTCGCGACCTTTTAATTTTTACTTTGGCCTTGGCAGATTGTATTACGTCGCTTTTCGTCGCGCCTATTGGAATGGCTGCTTCGATTGCAGGAAGGTGGTCATCCGGACGGGCGGGTTGTGTTTGGTATGGATTTGTTTCAACTTGGACGGGGTTGACATCAATTCTTCAGTTGACAGGCATAGCTGCAGAGCGATATTTTACTTTAGCTCACCCAGATCTACACTGGTCAAGTATATGCAAGAAGTATGCGCGATTGTTTATAGCACTTGCGTGGCTCGTTTCCGGACTCACAAGCACTTGTCCTTTGTTCGGATGGTCCAAGTATGATCTCGAAGGAATAGGTCTTCATTGTTCCATAGTGTGGAGTGCTTCCACTTTGAACTATGGATCATATAGTCTATTTCTCTTGGTTTTCTTCTTTGTAATACCACTGGGCTTGATAATGTACTTCTATACAAATGTTTATTTTGTGGTGCGACGGCTATCAAGTGACGCGGAATCTTTGTGGGGAGCTGATGACATGGCAACGAGGCAGACTTACATCGCTCAAGTGAAAGTCGCACGACAGCTTGTACTCCTTACAGGAATGTTTTTATTTGCATGGACCCCATATGCAGTGATGTCTTTTATCAGTGTAGCTAACATTATTAAACCAGATAAAAAAACAAGCGTCCTACCCGCGGTGTTTGCTAAAATGTCCTATGTTTACAATCCTCTGGTTTATTTTTTTACTTTTAAGCGATTGAGGAGGAGATCAATACAGCTGTTTAAACGTTCTACCTTGCAGTAGAGGATCAAAATAATGGTTTATGCTCATATTGTAGAATATAGTGTTTTTATACCTTTTGATCTAATTCGTTAAGTACATCATAGTATCCCGTTTTATGTATAACCCTTGTTTTTGCACTTAAAAATGCTTAAATTGAAGTTGTTTAAAATTTATAAATAAAGATGACAAAGAAATGTCTATCATAAACGTTTCCATTAATGTTATCAGATCTGATGTGTGTTTTTAATATATTCCTTTCATCTGCAGTCAACTATAGATAGTCGTTGACTAGTTGTGAATGTACGCTTTTTTAAAAAATATCCAATCATTTCAACGGTTCAGAAGAGAATGCTGTAATTTCCGACGTTTTTATATTTCTGAAGCCGGTTTTAACTTTTAAACATATTATTTATTTATCATTTTGATCGATAGTTATGCCACCCGGCTTTTTTGCAAAAAAATGTCCAATGCCATGGCAATGTTTACTCGTTTTCGAGCTTGTCTATGTTTATAGCTGACAAGATTTGTAGAAAAATAGTTCTATGTTTATAAACAAACGTCAAGCTGATAAGAAAATTGCTTTCAAGATTGGTTATAACTTAGGAGTTAAGCTTACCGACCGGCTTTGCCCCCTGCACATAATGGGCAAAGAAGTGCTGAAGTGCAACTGTTCAGGTATATATGCATGATGCCAATTTGCTCTTTCTCATTAATTTTTTCAACACGTTAGTTGTGTAACAACTCGATGAATTTTGGCTATTAGTAAAACACGGAGCACGGAGCACACGGAGCACGGAGTACGGAGCACACGGAGCACGGAGCACACGGAGCACGGAGCACACGAACTACGGAGCAGTAGAAAAACGAAAATCCTTTATAATAAAATACACTGTTTACTACAAATTTTTATTACAAATTTTTGTTCTTATTAATAAAGTTTTTCGCGTTTTACACGTTGAGGAAGTAGAAAAATGGGGCTTTTACTGCACATATGATGCAAAACTGCCAAAAGCCATAGTATTTAAAATAGGATTGTGCCTGTGAAACTCGTCACATATCTATCAAGCTTATGAGTTATGTAGTTATATCAGTATATTCCGATGGCCAACGCATTAAGAAACACTTAGAGAACAGCCGATATATTTCGTTACCCCTGCCAAAAATTAGCCAAGTACTCATCTTTCAATGTAG
>CACRXK020012464.1:0-15091 GCA_902702795.2 Paramuricea clavata
TCTAGATTTCAGCAATAATCATCATCATTACATTCAATAATAATTATTAAACTTATTTCACCCCCTTTATTATAACCAGTAAATCTAATATATTTTTTTTTCTATAGTTTCATTGCTTTTACAGAAAAACATCGATTATAGATCAGTATCCACTATTTAAAGAGAAATGTCGATCTGTCGACGATAAATCCAAAAGTCTCAGAAATGCTTGGTGGCGCAGTACAGGTACAAACTAGCGTCATACAATGCCGGACGTGTGTAGTAATGCAAGAGTCGCTTTTTCCAGACTCCCCACGACTTTGCGTCTTTCAATTTCGGGATTGGTCGGTTCAGCAATGTAATGGGTGTGCCAGTCTTGTAGTGTTGAGCAACCCAGTACACGGCGTCATAGATACCGTTCTCGCTGGAATTCAAAAGACATTCGCAAAGCTCGTCCTAAACGGAAAAACATTCAGCGCTTAGTCGGCGTTGGGTTTCATGTTTACCAAGGAACATTGTCTCCTAGCCAACGTTTTCGAAGGTTAGCCAACAATTAGGAAACATTGTGGTCTCCCCACTGGATTCCTCCATTAAATATTACACTTGGAAAACAGTGAAAACTTTGGTAATTAGTTGGGAGACTATTTCGCTTCCAACAATGGCATTATCTGGAACTGACTAGGCCAAAACTTTTGGCACAGACAAGGAATTTTCGGCATATTGACAAGCAATAAACCCATGGTATCGTCTGTCAAATCAACCGTACTATTAATAATGAACAAATTTTTTAACGCTTTGAAGACGTCTTGAAGTTGACGTCTTGAAAAAGACGTCTTGAAAAAGACGTCTTGAAAAAACGCTTTGAAGTTTGCTGCGTTTTACATGTAAGTTACATGAAGTAATAACAAAACTTACCTGAGGGGGATTCTTCTCAACGGTTTCTTTATACGTCATCAGCACACGTGACCACACGTCATGCATGTGAAACTTGTGCACAATGCGTTCGGTCGATGACCAGTTCGGTCCGAGTCCATCATCGTCTTCACCAATGCGCGACAAAATGGCGTCAATAATGTTCATTGTATTCGTGGTAAACTGCTCAGTCATGTGATCTTCTGGGGCGTAAGGAAGAACCAAGTGACTCTAGGAATGAAATTTAGGCCGTGTTTATGACCCTTAGGGCCGACCATTAGAAAAGTGATTCACTTCAGCTTGCACGAATTTTTTTCGGCCGTCTACTTGTGCCGGATTTTTTTTTTCGGAATTTTCAAGATATTTTTCTTTGCTTTTCGTTTTACTCGAATTTTTTTCTTTTGTTTTTCTTTGCGCGAATTTTTTCGTCCTCCCCAGTCACCATTTTTCCAATGGTCCTCCTCTAAACTCTTTGAGTAAATTCAGTTGAATTTGGTGCGGTTCATGAAAAGTTCGACGTTTGAACTTGTCTTAAGCTTTTCTTAAACTCTATAATATATTGCATGTGACTGGTGAACGAAATACTAGTAAATCCTGAAATACTACTGATATAATACTATGAATAATGTAGGTACCATGTTTACTGCTGTCACGGGCGGCCCAAACGTACAACTCCTTTTTAATCATATATTAATAGCCACTACTAAGAGTGATTTTTATTTTATTCCCACAAGAAGAATTTGCTTATTATTTTATAAGAATTCGCTTGTTCAACTCGACTGCTCGGATGTCACTATAAATTAATAGGAAGACATTGCAGAATAAGTCGAAATCCGGCGCAATACATCAAAACCAGTGACTGGACGGCATGGAATTAACACTGGGATTTTTAAATCAATGAAGTGACAATGGATCATTCCTATCACTGGATCGTGACTGGATGGCACAGTATTGATTTTTGAGCTAAGCATATAATATAAAAGGACAACAATTCATTGACAATGAAACCTTAAATACCTCATCGCTGATATCATGATTTACAGTCGGGACGTTGTTGTGCTCTGTCGCACGAGGATTGAACATTCGTAGTCCTTGGACGGTCATCGAGTGGATAGTATGAGCAATGGTTTCGTTAAAGTTGTCTGACATGTCATAGAGATAGTACAGTTCACTGCAGCCACCTTTTGCATTCTTTACCACCGCGCTATGTGCGCCAAACACACAAAGTACGAGGAAAAATTCAAGGGAAAACATCACTGCGCAATGCCAAAGCCAAAATGCTCGTTCTTGAAAGATGCTTCAGACTAGCTTGCTGGCATGAGAATCACGATACGTGTATATACATGTACTGCTGATATGTTAGTTTAAGGATTAAACATTTCATCACATTTCACCACCTCATTATTGTGCGTAGCGTGCGTTGTTTGCGCTAATTATTTAAATTAGGAAATGCGCAAACACTCCCCTGGGTGCATGTGTTCGTCATAACTACGTACGTTATTGATTGTCATTTGTCACATATATGTACTACTAAAACTCAATCATTCTTCACTCTGACTCTGCTGTGAGTACATTGTAAATATCAAGGAGCTATCCAATCAACTCCAAAAGTCAGATTCTGTCACCGTTTTTTGGTGAGAGAATAACCGCACTTTCTTGGAGTTGAGTCAACTACTTGAAATTTACAGTGTATGTTTATTTGAGAAGTAGAGTGCTCGACACTTAATTAACGCACACTATACAAAATTAACCTAATCAAGATCAAACAAGGTCACTAGACACTACATACAGTGTTAGTGCTGCGACCAGCATGTTTACGTTTACTTAAAATATGTATATACATCTACGAAAATCCTTATAAACAAGTACAATAATATGTTTACTAACTTTAATATAATTCACAGGCTGTAGGAAAGTCCATCTTTTAGTTTGTTTTAAAGTTGAATGTTTGCCAAGTGTATCAATATTTATGCTGACACGTTTGAACTTGCATCTTCGAGATTAAAGACCAAACCAACAGCTAGGGATTGGAAAAGAGTTTTATCCAATTTAAAATGCATAAAATATTTCCGAGACGGTTTAAGGTACGCTTGTCTAAGTTGTCTTGGAGTACGTGCAGTATTCCATTTCTATTACAGAAATATTGTCAGAGACTTGATAAAAAGACTTTTCTATCAATTTTGATACGACTGAGAACTACTGAAGTCTGAATAGTCGAGGATGGAGTGGGATCTCTCACCTACACCCCCATCTTCCCCTCCTCCAACCACCCCCTACCTCCCCTTACAATACTTTCGCTTCTGTGGACATAAAAAGAGAAAATAATATATTTTTATTATTCAAAAGCGAACTGTCTGTTCGTCAAAGACTTCGCCACCTGTTTCGATGGATCACTGTACCTGCATCAGTAACTTTGTGAAGTCAACTGGAACAATATTATAAATTATCAACAGAAAAAGTTAAATTCTAAGTCCTTTTGAAAATAGAAACAATTTGTTGATAGCAAGTGATAGATATATACTGTAACTTGAAACCGGTGGTTGAAGAGGGAAGACATTAAATATAAGTGAAGGTAGGAAGACACTACATCTTAGATATGATTCAAGTGTAGAACAAAGATATTATTGTTTTGGGTTAACTTTACTTTGTTAATGGATTAAACTTGATTGATTGGTCAATTTAAAAAGTAGCAGTGTTATATGTGTTCATGCTATACGGGGAAAAGATTTTCAATTTGAACAAGGAACTCGCACGGAACTTGACAAAACTGATTAGACCAGTGTAAGTTCATAGTTCAAACTGACAAGCACTATCGCCTAGACATGCACTACAAAGAGATAAAGCCAAACTCAAGAGTTCACCTTGAATTTGACCGTGAGAAACTGAATAGTGACTGACCTGCTTTTCTACTTTCTAATCAAGGTGCCGGACTGATAGAGCTGCTCTATAGCGGTAGAAATTCACCATGCTGCGGCATCTCAACTGGGCTTGGGCATGTATCGTTCTATGTGGGTTTTTCGTCTTGCAATCTTTAGCAGATGATGGTACGTGGGTGCAATTTGTTTCAATATAATTACTGTATATATATGCATATATTACGTCTAATCGTTTATAAATGATACATCTATAAAACTGTGTTAATTAATTGTGAAATAATTTATGGTTTATCCAGCCTGTTAATATTGGAAATATTAGTCTAAAGTATTTTTGATCTATTCCTAGCATATCACAACTCTTCCAGAAAGAGCGTCTTCGTGAAATTTGCTTTTTTCTTCTATGATATAATGCATGTAAATGCGTCACGTTTGAGATACGCCTTCGTAGTCAGTTCAGCTCTCAATCAAGTCAGGCGAAGAGAAGATAATTAGCATCTCTACTTTACATATTGACATTGTGCACCTAGAGTTCCGAATTTCGATAGCTGAATCATGTATTTTTTTAAAAAATGTTCAGAATGGACTTGACTGCTATTTTAATCATTGTCTAGGAAGTGGAAAAGGACTTCTTATTCACAATGCATTTCGTAAAAAACATCATGCTCCACCGCTGATCTGGAACACGGAGATGGCAGGCCGTGCAAACAAGATGGCGACAGAGATGGCAACTAAAGGAACCTTGGATGTCGCTCTGGTTAAATCTATTACGAAATATGGTGAAAATGTTGCCAGAATTTCAGGTATCGAGCTTAGTTAACTGTTCGGGTTGTTTGAGAGAATGATAAGTTGCGTCCACTAAGTAAATCAGGTCATCCGCGTCAATTACAATGAAATATATTTAATCATAGGAGACATTTTGACTACCGTCCTGGTATTTTCTAGATCCCAGTTCAACCAACGCAGCCAACTGTGACAATGCGTTCGAAGAAGCGGTAAAATTGTGGTACAATCAAGTGAAAGGATATAGTTTCGCTGCGCCAAGTCTCGACTCTGATACAGACACATTTACTCAGGTGGGAACTCAATCTTGTACCCTTCTCGAAGTACTATTTGATGTATCTACAACATGCATGGACGCGAATGCCTTTGTAAATGGCTTGTGAAACGTCTCGATGAGAATATTCGTATTCTTTAACAATTTAAAATAAATGAATGATCATTAGGTGCGAAAATTGAACTAGTAAAATGTATGTAAATCAGCATGATTTTGTATCAGATTCAGTCAGATATACAAACTCCTTCACGCTCGTGATTTCTATTGTGTTTTCTTCATGAGTTATTAATGACTGTTTCACAATCTACTTTATTCTATTTATTCTAAAATTTTAGTCTATCATTTCTCTCTTCCATTAAATTACGACCAATTTCCTTTCGTAGGTCGTATGGAAAGACGTATCTGAGCTGGGTATGGGCTGCAGTAAAAGTCCCACGAAAAATGAAGTATACGTTGTTTCTCTGTACAACCCCCCTGGAAACATTCCCAGCAAACTCCGCTCGAACGTTTTGGATCCCACAGGAAAATCCTCGGATGATTTATACGGAAGCATCGCCAAGCGATTTCAGACTTTTCACCATAAGAAGAAAGAGTCACACAATTGAAATTCTTATATGGACGATGCTTGGGTAGCAATTCATTTGCCAGGCAGCGTTCTCAGAAACGTTGTTAGCCTTCAACGATGCGCAAAAGTTATGTGAAAAGCGTCGAACCATACTCAAAGAAATTTTTTGCAACTGGCTCGAACCTTTCTCCTCCGCAGAGGTTTTAAATCGGGGAAATGTGAAGCACATCATATATTGTTCATATTTCTGTAAAGATACAAGATTATAATTACAATGTTGGCATTATTTTCTGCTATCTATGTTGTGAAGAGTGATAGTCGATACATTATGTCTTTTATATTTACTTTGGGAAATCCGTAGTTTAACATTTTTACAAAAGTTGAAAAAAGATCACTAAACCCAAAAACCACTATCCACCAACCTTGTAACAAGCCGTTGACGACTTGTGAACAAGCCGGGAACAAGCAAGTCGCCGAACACATCCTAGCTGGCGCCGGTTGTATAAAAAAGTGATTAAAGTTAACTATAGTTAGTGGAAACGTCATCCAATAAGAAGCGCGTATTTGAGAGTTAATCACTATTTAACTACAAAATAGTGATTAAAAAGTAATTAAGAGTTTTATACAACCGGCCCCTGATGACAAGTTGTTGGAACAGCATTGCTCCACAAGTCTGTTGCAGGTTTGTTACAACTTGTGCGTTTTTACGTGTGTAGTAATGTGCAGTCCTACTATGTTTAATATTTTACTATTTCGACTTCCTTCCTGTTTTCCTACGAGTTGTGTGGCTTTTTTTGGAGCTCATAAAGTTCTTTACAAAGTTCGCTTCCTCTTGATTCTCCAAAGATTTCCCTTCGCCTTTGAACGAAAATTCTCCGGGAATGCGAAACCCTGCGTTTCTAATTTTCGGTTTTTCAAACGGCGCGTTCAGAAGCTGTTTATTCATCGATTTTCCATCGGCAACATCGCTTACAAATTTTTGCATCATGGGTGCCATGGGAGATTTATCCATTCCTACCCCCATCCCTAGGCCCAGATCGCTTTTCTGTCCGGGTAAGAGGCTTGGATTCAGAGCAGCCTGGGGCGAGACTTGAGGTGAATCACCGCCTCCCATTGGCTGGAAACCATTGACGCCAGCGTTGCCTGGCAACATGCTGTTAAGTCCTTGACGGTGCATGCTTGTCACGGGAGGTGTGTCTTTCATTTGGTATTCTGGCCATTCTGCGTTGGTCATACTTACACTGCCGTCAGGGTTGTATTGCTCACCGTAGCCGGCTAATATTTCACCTTTTTGTTTGCCGGCAGTATTTTTTGGTTGGTTACCGCGTTTTGGGCCCAGAATGTCTCCTAAATTGTGATCCATCTTCGAAATCTGCATGGCTATCCCGGGGTCGAGGCCTTGACGCGCGAGGTCCTCTGTTTCAAAGAAAAAAAGGCGTAGACCATTAGCGTGATATTAGTTACTGGTTATAATTAATGGATTTATTTGATGATAATAAGTGAGAGGCTTGAGCTAGGGAAATTAATGTCCTTCAACCGAGATCATTGAAGAAGAGCAAATCTGTGGCAAACTTGTCATTAGGGAACTTTAGATTCGATACGGCTACGAAATGTGGTACAACTACGAGATTTTTCCCGTTAAATATCTGCTACCACAGACTTTCTATCGTCCTTTCTTTTGCATACCACATCTTTATAGCAACAGTTGCGCCAAATCACGTACTATTATAAGTTTTTAGTAGCTGATATTTAATGGAAAAAATCTCGTAGTCGTACTAGATTTCGTAGCCGTAGCGAATCTAATGTCCCCTATTGTGTTATTTTCTAAGTTCCTAGAAGTCTGTCTTTAACAACTTGATATCATTTTGTTCAATTGCACGAGGACAACAAGTTTCATTAGAACAGTCGTCAGTTTTTTTGTAGCAAGTCTACACGTGTAAAATTCTCGCAGCTTGTCAACAGGATGTGTTCGCACTGCTTTTTCCCAGTTGTTGACAAGTCTGAGACAAGTTGTTATTATTTTCTAACGTAACAAGGTTGATGAGGCCAACAGACTCGCAGCAAGCTGTTCCCGAACAAGTCTGATATCGTCTGCACGTAACAAGATGTTAACAAGTTGATGACAATGTTGATGTTACACGAACAGCCTCTGTTAGTGTTGTTGGAACAACTTGTAGCAAGTCTGATACTACCATCAACATTTTAACAAGGTGATGATAACAACTTGTTCCACACTTGTCACAACAACTGGGAACAAGCAATGCGAACACATCGTGATATCGGCTTGTCAGTTACAATTTGTTTGCAGATATGTAACAACTTGTGCGTTTTTAGTAGTTTTTCATAATGTGTAGTGCAGGCCTGTAAGGCTGTAACAATTTGTAAACAAGGGCGGCTAGGAACAAGAAAAAAAAGAACACAACAAAATATCATCTTGTCGGAACAATCTTGTAACAAGTCCACAAGCCTGTAATATATACTCACGAGTTTCTGAGTTGACTTCAGGATTCATAAACATATCATTCATGTTGTCCAATTTATTAATCTCGCTGAGTTCATCCTGATTTAAGGCGGAGGGATTTCGAATCAGATCTAAGAAAAACAATGCAAGTCGTATAGAAAAATAATTACTGCAAACCATCTAGTGAATACCAGGATGATTTTATAAGATTTATATTTACTATTCATGCTACTAGTAGCCACACTATCTGAATATTAGGCCTAGTAAAAAGATAAATTAATTAGCGTTTTTTAAAATTTTTTTTTCGGTGGGGGAGAGGTACGTGTTATTTTTATATTTTAGATGAATATCTAAATATTAACATATTTAAAACAATATCGAGTTTTTAATACCCGATACTGCATAGAACAATAATATGGACTATATTTATAACGACAGAATGCCAGATATGTGATTTTGGTTTATTTATGAAAACGTAAACAACTATACTACCGAATTCTTCGGAATAGAGGGTTTCTAGGTATTTATAAACAAATAAGGGTCTCAGTTTAAGATTTCTGACTGGTAAATGTGCACTATAAAATTATATTCACCGTTAATATTCTGTGTTGGATGAAAATTATGTCTCTTTACGGTCTTGCCCTCGGAAACTCTATCAACTGAGGAGAAACATGTATTAAATATTATAGATATGCTGATAAATAAAAGCGAATTAGTGGGGAAAAGCGAGAAGAGATCCAAGTAGTGTTTTTACCTAACATTTTTTTATAAAACAATCCATGTTTTCGCTTTGTTCCTAAATAAAAAATATATAAAGGAAGCTAAAAGTTAGTGAACTGTTAGAAAATATCTACATGACACACAGAATTATTTAATAAGAAATGAATGGCTTTAGAAATGCTCTGAGTTTTATACATCACGCCGTGATAGAACACTTATAAACATCAGCGTTATTCAAACAGAACTGTACTTTTATCAATGGAGTTCATCACTGATTGATCTGACACAACAAACCACAGACAGAAATATATAGTTTTCAAATAGATTATTCAAGTACTTTAATTTCACTTTTAACTTTATATAATTAATCTCACCTGCTCTTACGACCGTGAAACAATGGATCGCAAAGGCGACATATGCTAGAAGATATAATTTATATGTTAACATAATCAGCGCTAGATAAATTGCCGACTACAATGAGTTTTCTACACCTTACAGCTCAGTGACCTTCGTAAATAAATAAATAAACTACCTGCTGCTAGCGCTTTATCGTGATGCAAATTGATAAAACTAATTTGGGTTGAAAGCTAATCTACGAACTTTTACACTCAAATTTGACAATTCTTTTCCGATGAAAGTACGGGAATTTCGGAGGCAAAACTAACTTAAATTCTTAGTATAATGTAGTGAAAAACAGTCAAAGTATCAAGCAATGTTATTTTCTATCAATACATCTTTAGCAAGTACTTCTCATACAATTGACGAAGCGTTTAGACCATTCACGCTTCGGTGGGTACGAATTTAGCATTTTTTGCGGATTCGCATTCCACTCACTGATCTCATGAAGTTGCCAGAGGACTCGCGCCGACTGTAGTGGCCTGGGGCGACTTGTTACTACGAACAACAAAACAATATGTCGGATGGCAGAAATATAATTATATTGAATTTCAATAATGTTTTTGGGCTTTTTCGTGGAAAAACATTCAACGAAAGGACAGAAATTTATCGTATAGTATGTCATCATTCAGTATGAATCCATTTTAAGGCATTAAGACCTCTGATATTTTACAAAAGTCGCCTTTTTGAACGGATTTGTACTGTTGTTTTCAAAGCTGAATTCTGTACAGACGTCAAAATACTTTGATTAATTGTCAGGTATCGGATCAAAGCAGTGGGTATACTATATTGGATGTTGGTATTTTGGTGAAATTATCTTGAAATATTGCTATATTCACTGGCTATTAACGGTGTTGAATAAGGACAGGCAAAGTGAATATTTTTACAGAAGATATTTATCAGTTAGAATATGACACAAGTGGATGATATACAAAGTTTTATTGCTGCACAAAAGAGGAGGATTGAAGAAGAACGAGCTGGTTTGAGTCAACCAAGTATTGATCATCGAGATGTGAGTGAAATATGGCAACATTTTAAGACCCATTTACACAATACAACTAGTCGTATATGTGGTCATCCTGGTGTATGAAAGCAACTGCTAACGCCACTATATTCCTATTCATCAGTTTCATTATGATGAAATTTGAAAATGTGACATCTTTACATGCGTTTACTCGAGTACATACGCCAGGATAAGAATCATATACAACTAGTTGAATGTATTGGCGGGAAGTTAGTAGGTGACAAAGGGCCTTCGCTCGATCGAGACATTGAAGTTCTCCCAGTTGTATCCCTATCAATCTGAAGCTTTCTTATTTATTTATATCTGTTTGCAGGTTGCTCAATTGAATTATGAAAAAGATTATAAAACACCACAAAACAATAGTACTAAGTGAGTATGACTAGGCGTAAAAAAAAATACCTGTGGTTCCGGTTCCCAACCAACCCTATTTTTTTCTGTCGACCCTATTATTTTTTCAACGTGATTGACCGTGCGACCCTATTTCCTCCAGGTGGTTGCAGGCTGCTCATACAGCATGCCAAAATGGCGTCTGTTGTCACAATAATTATTGAACCAAATTGCCTCAATTCGTCCATAGGAAATACGCACCTCTAGTTAATATTGATGTCGGGACTCTACTGCAAATCGCCCAGCAAAAAACCGGCAAAACCATGAAAAAAATATTAAAAAAAAAAATTATTTCCGACCTACCGACCCTAATTTCTTCACGATATGAAACCGGAACCACAGGTATTTTTTTGTACGCCCTATGTAAATGTTATGTAAACTATAGAAGATATATGAAGCACATGTATGACTTAAGTAACTTGTCTCAGTAGCATAGCCAGGGTTTAGAAAGTGAGGGGGACAAGTTGAGTGCCAAAGGCGCAAAAAATCTGGGGGGTGGGGCATGCCTACCCTGGGAAAAATTTGAAATTCAGAGCCTATGAAACCCCATTTCGTGCATTTTGGGGTAAGATTTTACAAAATTCAGAAGATTATAACATCATAAAATACACCAAAAATATTACATTTTAAGACTTTGAACTATTTAATTTTAAAGTGAGAGGATTCAGAAGATTATAACATTATATAAAAATATACACGAAAAATAGTACATTTTACGACTTTGAACTATATGCAATTTTCCTAATTTTCCTATTTACAATGGTAGCTTTCTGTTTTTAGCTAAAAATTGGATCAGTATTGGCCGCCAGTTTCTCAACAAATTTAAACATTGGTTCTGAAGGAGTGTGGGGGAGACTCATCCCCCCAGTCCCCCCCCCTGGTGCACATAATATGATTTTGTTTGGCTGATTTTTTTTGTGTGGTTTTGAGGTACTTCAAAACTGTCCTGTACTGTTATGGGTTGTTTTGTGTACATTTGTAAATAAAAATGTCTTGTCTGTGTTTGTAAATTTAGTGTCACAAGGCAAGAGCAACCAAAAGGTAAAACATTTTGTTTGTTAACAATAGTAGTGTAATATCTGTGAAATAATTAACCCATCATATATATACTGAGTATGCCAAGAATCTTTCCTTTCACAAGTAAAATTATAAAGTGACTTAAGAAAGAAAGTATGGTGCATCAGAGCATATTGCACTTTAATATATTTTACAAATTCCTTCATAAGTAAAACTATCTCGGGTTGGACAGAATGAAGTAATATAATATAATCAGGGCAGGGATGGATCCAGCATGATCTGGGGGGGGGGTGCTCTGCCAGCTCTGGTGCCGAGTTGTGTCGGTCATGTGTGCCGCCCGCCCATCAACTTGCTGGACTACTGCAAAGTCTTGCCCGACTACTGTATTTGAATTGTAATTGTTGTTCACAGTTTGCTTATCATCATGTTATTACTCAAATTACTGTATCTCATTTTGTCTCTAATAATTTTTTGCTTTATCATGAAAAATAACACACACACCCCCTGCACCCCCTCTGGTCAGGGCTAGGGGGTGCACACCTCCCCGCACCCCCCAGTAAATCCATCCCTGCATTGCAGTTTAATGGGTTGAATAGTTTATATTGTCATGTTTAGCACCAAAAGAAGATACCTCTTCACCTGGCGGGCTCCAGTTGGGTGCATATGAGAATGTTCAGGAAAAATTACGAAAGGAAAGATCTGAAGAATATAGGAAATTTCTGGCTGAGGTACAATACACCCTTCTGGAAAGTTTGTCACTTTGGCAAAAGATCCTCGTTTTCATGTCAGGCACGAAAACAAGACTTTATTGCCAAAGTGAGATATACTTTCCGGAAGTGCGTAATATGACACTGCACATCAGTGTTGACTACATTGCATGAAAAGTGTGTTTTAATTTATTTATTACATTGGTCTACATCAGTTGCAAATTTTTTTAAATGTTTAGAAGAATTACAGAGCAACTGGTCAAAAATCTCCTAGAGACCAACCACCAGAAAAGGTATGACAAAAGGTTTGAATATTAAAAATATTGTGTAGCATTGTATGTCATTCAGTGAACGTTTGTTGCACGCTTGTATTTGCAGCCATCAATGAAAAGTGTACTTAAGCAAGACTATGGATCACCCAGAGCTGCTCAAGCAAAGCCTGCGTTATTTAATGGTGACTTTCATGATTCACAGGTAATTGCACTTTGTTTAATTGTGATTATACTGTGTAGCGTTGTTGAAGAGATCATAAAAAATATTGCATAAGTTTATTATGGGTCGTTTTTTTCAGCATCGGTTGTTTTCAGTGTCCAGGGTTTCCAGAGTTATTCCTTTCAGGCTTCGGGTTTTCAGCGTCATTGTTTTCAGGATCATTTGCGTTCAGGATCGGTTGTTTTCGGCGTCGGTGTTTTTAAGCTCGGTGTTTTCAGAGTCGGAGTTTTCAGGGTCGGTGTTTTCAGCATCGGTTGTTTTCAGGCTCGGTGTTTTCAGGGTTGTTTTCAAATCCCAAAATACGCTTATCATGCTTCTGAGTACATATCTACCCATTGCACATGATGTCACAGCGCCGGTGACGATGCATCTGGAGGACAAATTAGCAATCTATTCATAATATAACTTTTGTAAACAAAACAACTTTTTAAAAGTTTATAATAATTTTGTATTAAAATGGTTAATTTGTGTACTGTATGTGGTTGTTGTACCCAAACAGATATTATTAGGGAGCATCTGGAGGACATTCTAAGGATTTGTGACATCAGTGCAATGGGTCTATTTTATTGTACATGAGTGATTTTTAAATCTGTTCATTTTTGTTTCTCATTCTCGATTTTCAGAGAAGACTCTTAGATAACTCATCAGATCAACGAAATATGCGGCAAGGTATGATGACAATTCCTCTATTAAGTTTGTCAATGTTTAACATCAAGCTTGATATACAGTAAGTGTAGTTTTTCAACAGCCTTTGATAGCTTTTGATGTGCTTATTCTAGCTCCACGGGATCGGCCTCAAAAGACATTGGACGAGTTATACGATGCATATGAAGAACTCCTGGAGAGGAAACGGCAAGACGAAAAAAGATACAGGTCAGCAGGGATGGATCCAGCATGATCTGGTAGGGGGTGTGGTTTGCCAGCTCTGGTGCAGAGTTGTGTCTGAGGGTCTGAAAAGTCTGAGGGTCTAATCCATTGTCCGAGAGAAGCCGATAAATGTCCGATTAGTTTTTCTTGGCTGGACATTCGTCCTTCCAAGCAAAATAATTATTTGTAGGTCTGCAGTGTACTATTGAGTTATATTGATAGGCCATGTTTTGGTTTCATTTTTTAGAGGTGCCGGTAACGTGGACGATCCATACCTGAACTCGAGGTAAATCTGACTGTCTGGTCAAGCTACCGAATTAGAGCACTTGAATAAGATATGATTGACACCATTTGCTATCTTATACGATGTGTAATATTTGTTATTCTGAGTCATTTGTTTACCTCATTCAACCATTATTTTAATGTTTCATGCAATTTTCTTTTTCAGACACGTACGTTTTAACGATGAAACTGGTTATAAAACGCAAAGTCAAAGAGAGTATGTATCCAAACTTTGAACAGTTTATAACAGAGGCGCTTACTAAGCAAAGCCGGATTTTGGTGGAAATAGTGGGGGAGGTGAAAAAAATAGGGGAGGTGCAGCAGTCTAGCTCACAACCCCCATGGAAAGTTAGGGCAAAGAACGGGCCAAAATTAACGACGTGATGTATGCATGTAGTGTACATATGTATCAGTGTATTAATGAATTATGACTGTAGAACTCATCCGATTTTGCCCTTCATTACAATTACTACAAAGTTTCTTTCAAAACATTGCATTAGAAGGGTACTTGACACAGAGATGAATGGCTATCACTGTTTCAATTTTACAGAAAAACTTTCTTACGAAGTGTAGACCGTAAGCAACCAAAAAATGTCAAATTTTCACTTTGATCTATCATTGAAACTTTCTCAAGGGGAGGTGCATGACTTTTCAGGGGAGGTGCAAAAATTCTCAGGGGAGGTGCAAAACGATCTCAGGGGAGGTGCGCACATCCCCACACCTCCCCTCAAAATTCTGCCATGTTACCAAGGTCTAGTGGATTTTGGTTTGATCTAGGACTTTATATAATACATTAATTACATTTCTAGACCATGGCTTGAGAATGGTAGTCGACGGCGTTGGGGCCATCCTGACAAGGAATTCGACCGTGGAAGGAGATACAGTAATAGTGATCACGCAGATTCGAGAAATGTAGAGGATTTCCAAGAAAGATCACGTGGCAGGAGACAAGAAGTTCCAGAGGACAGAGTGTCCAGATCTGCCCCACCCACAGCTGTACCACTGATCGGAGGTAAAAACGGATACTGTGAGAACAATGTCATCAACATTTTCTCTCTGTAGACAAACAATACGTCGAGTAGTATTATCTTTTAAATATGTTTGAAGCGAAACCGGGGTTAGGCCAAAAAAAAAATATGTGGGTTTCCGGTTTCTTCGTATAAAAACTTAGGTAGGGTAGGTTTTAACTTTTTTTTTAAACTTTTTTTTAATTTTCCGAATAAGCGGACGCCATTTGGTTTAGTCAGTGCTTCCACATCCAAAGATAAATTTCCCTAATATTGCCTCAAATTTCAATTTTCCACAAACTTTTTCCTCTAAGTGGAAACACTTACAAGCATGATCCAATAAAA
>CACRXK020012465.1:0-15090 GCA_902702795.2 Paramuricea clavata
GGGGGGGGGGGGAGATAATTTTTTCTCCAATTGAGTTTGTCGGAAAAATACTGCCCTTGGCCTCTTCCCTAACGTGATGATGCCTACAAGTTAAATTAAGTTAAATTTAAGAGTAGTGGTACTACTTGAACAGACGACAATCTTTGACAATATAGATTGGGACAATCTAGTTTTCACATGCATTCGGTTGTAACATACCATTTCCTGATACATATTTTCCACCCTCCCTCCCCCCACCCATTTCAATGTTGGCGCCGCGCATCCAGACATCAGATTTTTATTAGCCCAACATTGAACTGAGGGAACGAGGGGCGCTATTCCTTTCAAATTATATGAAATTACAGCAGCTGTCCCATAGTTTCTGGCAAAGATTGTAGACGGTTCTATAGCTGTCTGGTTATGGCCGTACCCCAATGTTGTTGTTCTTAATTATGCAGTATCATATAGGTATTTTGTAAAATGTTTTTAGTTTACCGAAACACAGTTGAAAAGGTGAGTGAAATTGGGATAACAAAAACCAAAGACTCAGAAGATAATACTGAAAATCATGGTGCAGATTTGCTTGACATGAAAAATAAAAATCCCACCATCCTTGATGATTGCTCAAGCAATTCTGGGGATCCATCACTTACCGTGACTGTTACAAAGGAAGCAGTTGCGAATTTTACTGATGAAAAACACCAGAGTTCAATTAACCAGTTCATTCTTAATCCCAAGTGCAAGTCATCCAACACAGTAACTGTAGATGACATCGTTTCTAAGCTTGACACAGTTCTTAAGTTGGTTTTAGGAAATAAAAAAGCCTAGGGAGGAGAAAAACACAAGAAAAAGATGTGTTGCAGAAGCTCTGCAACAAACATAACTGAGTTTATAACCGAACAAGAAGACATTGAAGTGATTGGAGGTCCAGATAAATGGACTGTCCGATGCAAAATTTGTTTTGTTTAGATGAATAGTAAAACTGCTGTTAGAAATGCACAACATTTCCCAAGCTCTGGATACCTTTCCACTGGCTTAAATGTCGTAGATGAAGTCTATCAAAAGTACATGATTGGTCACAATGTTACCTTGTATCACTTTAAAACAGCTTACTGAATCATTTCGATGGAGAAACGTGCCAAACACATGTAGATGCTGCTGCATGGTGGCGTTTTACAAGACCAGTTCGCAAAAGAAAATGTACCATTGTGAAAAACCAACTTTGAGCTGCGATTGGTGTGGTAAAGTCTAAATCAGCTGCCAGATGCTGTGAAGAGAGAATAGCTGAATTGCATCTTGCAGGAGCAGATGTTGGTGATCATGGGCACTCGCACACTTTGTTTAATGATATGATCAGCGTTGTGAATTCTTTTATCGACAACAGAACCCAAAAGTTTCTTCAAGATCCTCTTCCAAATACGGGAACTCCACCACATTTTTACATCACTGCAGATAAAAGTACCAACCACCATTCTTAAGAAACCACACAATACATCAGTATAATATGCTGCTCTGTTCTTAAGAAATGTAGCAATATATCAATATAATGTGTTAGTGTTGCTTCATTCTAAAGAAACCACAATATCATCTAGATACCATATATATCAATATAATAATTATGTTGTTGCTTCGTTCTAAAGAAACCATACAATATATCAGTCAATATAATATGTTGTTGCTCCGTTCTTAAGAAACCATACAATACAGGGTGTATAAAAATACCTGCAAACACTATAATTTGCATAATTCTGCTGTTTACCACCATTTCAATGTCTATGCTACTTTTAGGGGCCTGTTCATATTGGCAAACGTTATCCCGATTAGTGAGAAAACTTTTCAACAAGTGTACAAGCGAGATCTTGCCTAGTATGAAAATAATATGAAAAGTTACTGCATTCATATGAGACAAAAAGTTTTCTTGTGTATAGTGAGATCTCGCTTGTTGACAGGTGAGATCTTGGTGACTGGGATAAAGTTTTTTGCATATGAACACAACTTTCCCGCTTAGCGAAATAACTTTCTGTTGTGTCAGCAACTTTTTAATTCAATTGATGTTCAGTGCTGCGTCACAGCTGGAAACTTTACCCGGTAAGCGGGATAACATTTCTCCATATGAACAGAACAAAAGTGTTTGGCTAGTCAAAAATTTTTCTCGTTCACCGGGATAATTCCTGCCCATATGAACAAGCCCTTATTTTGCTTCTGGAATTTTAACTACATTCTAATTTACCGTGTTGATGGAAATTAGATAACACAAAGTTATTTGTAATGCAGAAAACTAATTATCAGTTTGACTGCATGCTAGTGGTCAACTATTGTGTTAATGCCTGGTTCACACTAGCCTACAGTGTGAATCCCAGCAGAAACACGTTTCGTGAGGGGAAACTCACGAAAAAAAAAGTTTATGCTCGGGTTTACACAATGGTCATAACAATCGGGGATTTATATTGTCTGTGGTCACTGGTGTGTAAAATGCTTTGTCTGTCGGAAAAGAATACAATATATTGCCAATGAATTACGACCAGTGAGAACCAGGCTTTACGCACGCTTGGGATCAATTAGTTCTGAATCATATAAATTCTAAAAACATTGTATTTCGAAGGGTTCGATACAACCTGTATATTGCACCTGAATTTCATATTCGGAAAGGTCAAATGCATGCAATGTACCAATTTTAAAGTATAGTCACTCTCATACGACTATGACAGCCTACCAATGTAGATATATTAATTCTTCAATACATGCATGTAAAGTTGTGTTTCCCCATGTATAACACTTTATACTAAAACCCACACCTATAATAAGTTAAATTAACTCATTAACGCGCAAGCTGTTACAATGTTTCTACCTCCCAAAGCCCAAGCAATATGGCGAATATGTGATTGAATTCAAGAGCTTTCACCAAAATGGCAATATCTCAGAAACAGTTGCATGAAAAAATCTGGTCTTTTCAACCAAACATGAGTGATATATGATTGACCAAATTTAGTTTAAAATGAATTTGCATACCTATATATATCATTAGTTATTTCAATGAGAATTTTTATTTGTAAAGCAGTGACACTTTGTTTTTCATGTCACTCACCACCTGCAGGGGCAATATCTCCATAAATTTATATAAAAACCAGGAAAAAAATATTTACTAAATTAGTACATATCTATATTATAACCAATTTTCATCTATTGAGATAGGAATTAGAAAATGATCAAAAATTATAAAATATACTCCTTTGCTTTTTGGGGGCAAGATGTTTACAACATGCAATTTAGAACAGTAACTAAGTGTTCAAATTCAACAAAGTGGCAAGCCAAAACACAGTGCTTGTGCATCTTTCAAGTTTTTAATTACTTCAAATATATTTAAAAGGACATATGGTACTATAATCTATTTATTTTCAATTTAAACCAAGGATGGGAAGGTGAGAAAATAGGAATTTTCTGAGGTGTTTTTAACACAGACAAGGACAGCCGACATTTTCAAAGGCAAATTGTGGTCACAAAACCAAAAGCTATTAACCTCTTAACTCGAAGCACTGAAAAACATTTTAAACATACATCAGGTAAGACTTTTAGCTCAATTTTCTCATGTTTTTTGTTGGAAAAGCAATGGTTGTTAGCCAAAATTATTTTGCGCGCCAATGTAGGCTGCCAGACTGTAAAGTTTGGTCTGCCGCGTTCCCCGCACAGAATTTTTCAACACAAATTTGTCCGTGCATTGGTGAAATTGCCTTCATTATTTAAATCTTTCTATCAGTATATAATGCCGTAAAAAGCTAATTTGCATAAAATATAATATTTCAAAAAAATAATCAAATGTTATCAAATTATCAAATGTATCAAAAATTATCAAATGTATTTATTTCAAAAAAAATTATCAAATGTACAGCTATTATATCCAGAATACGACATTTTACAAACCTAAATTCCTTAAAACTGATCTATTACGCATTGGTCTATCCATATCTTATATACTGTAATTTAGTTTGGGGTAACGCTTACAAATCCCACATTCAAAAATTAGTAAATATCCAGAAAAAGATAGTAAGATTAATGACCTTCAAATCCTATTTTGACCATACTGAACCAATTTTTAATGACCTTAAAATACTAAACTTGTATAAATTGAATGACTTCTTAACAAGTCTATTTATGTTCCGATATTTTCATCTACAAAATCTTCCAGAAATTTTTGATAAATATTTTTTAACTAACAAAGAAATCCATAATTACAACACAAGAAATGCATCATTGCTCCACAAAAGTTGTAATAGAACAAATTATAAAAAACACACGCTCGGTAATAACGGCATCGATGTGTGGAATCTCTTCCAATATTTAAATCTACAATGAAAATATATTTTCTTCTGTCAAATTTAAATAAGTAGAATTCTTGGCACAAAGTGAAAAGCCAAATAATTGTTATAGTCTGATATATCTTTTACGCACTTTTCTTATTGTAAATATATCACCGTAATTCCTTTGAAAACAATTGGAGTGGTATTAACTTTTAATATTATATTATTTGAATTGTAACTAGGGACCTTAAACAAAAGCCTTATGGTTTCTAGAAGGTTCCTAGCCCTACTATTGTAATATTTTCTATTTAAATTGTTAATTTTATAAACTGATTTGGGCGAATATATTAAATATTAAATAAATAAATAAATTAATAATTCATGATGCATTGAGATCATATCATCATATGAGTGATATGGCATATAAGCTGTCAGGCTGAGCCTTGTTCTGTTGAATAATAATACTTTAGCAACATTGGATTATAGTACAGCTTAATACTTAATAGTCACTGTGTTTTTATATTAACTTTAGGTGCTATATCACTTAAATGTGTCACTTGTAAGCGGGACACCACCGGAGTGCACAGCTGTAGGATTTGCCAATAACCTTGCCATGCTATAGATACATGTGCTGCTGTGTTAGATGCTGAGGATGAAGAAGAGGGTTTTGGCTCAAAAGTTTTGTGTCGCAGATGTTCATGATTTGTTTACATTATTGTTGGTACTGTATATACAAAATAAACAAACAATGTTACAATATTTATGCACATGTATAAATAAATTTAAAAATTGTAAAAGTTCCAAAACCAAAGAAGTTTGCAATTTCCCAAGGCAATTGGTATGAAAAGGTACTTGTGGAAGTTGACCATTTAGAATCTGCATTCAATAAGTCACAATTTGATAGGTTAGTTAATAATTAAGTGTACTTTGTTTCTGTATATTAGTATATTACTATTCGATGAATATTACTCCCTCGCTTGCATGAAGTTTTCTTGGTCATCATGGAAGCCATTTCATCCCCTCATCAGTCTGTTGCTATAGAAAATACTGTATTTAAGGGGTTAGGGGTGCATGTTGCTTGAATCAATCTAATCTAATCTAAAGACCACTATATTTACCTTCCCGAATCAGTTGATAAAATCAATGTTTCTAAATCTAAATCCATCAATACATCAAGATCAAATTGTGGTGAGTTAATTCTACCAATGCAGAAGTAACAAAATCAAACATCATACCATTAAATTATCTTCCTGTTCCCTTTTTATTGCAGTATTTAACATTTTGATGAATAGTAAACAACCATTGCCAGCACCAAAGAGCAAGAGAGGAAAAGCTGGGCATGAAAATACAACATCTGCCATATGTCTTCTTTGTTGTGAGCAAGACCACATGAAGGTTCACAACTGCACTGATCATTTCATCAGCTGTGATGATCCAAGAGCAGTAGAAGCAATCCAAGCTTTGAAGAAATTAGAAAGGAGGTTAGTACAAATATATGCTATATATGTTCTATTTATGGCTAAGCAGGAATTGCCATATGCCTGACATAAATAAACAGATATTATGTTGTTATGGAAGATTGTAACGTAAAGATTTCATTTCTAAAGTTGTTTGATTATATAGAAAAGCGGACAGTAGTTCATCCGAGCCAAAAGAAAAAGTTGGATCCACAGCTGACATCAACTGTTGGCAGTGAAATTGGATGAAAACAGCATCGAAACTGTGCAGAAGGATAATTGCAAAGAAGATAAGAGCTCAGCTTCTCCAGATTTTTTATGTCATGGAAATCTCAAGTGCAGCAATAGAATCTATGCCATGTAAAGATCTCCAAGCAGGACGCAGTGAAGTTGATGTTCCTACTGAGTCACCATTAGAGCTTGGGTCAGCAAACGAAAAGCAACAAACGTCACTGGATAACTTCTTTTCATCAATATCTTCCATACATGATAGATCATCTTTGGATTATATTGCAGATAGAATAGGTGAAAAGGTCAGTGAAAGACTTAAAGAAAATACTGTTCTGTCACAGAAACAAGCAACTGCAGCAGCTGATACCAGTACTTGCACGTCTGAAGCAAGAAATTTGACTGATTTTCTGCATGACGAGCAGGAATTTGAAATGATTGGAGAAAATGATATGTGGGTCTTGCGCTGTAAAATGTGTTATTCCTATCTTAGCAACCCAGTTGCTTCGTCAGCATTAAAACACAGACCAACTGGAGAATCTTTAGCAACAGGAATAACATTTTCGTTGGATGAATATTCCAAGCACTGCCAAGGTAACTGCGCTGAATGGCGCCGCTTGAAGCACCGAATGTTAGCACATTTGTCTGGTTCATCAAAAACACACCAAAACTCATCACAATATATGAAAGAGCAAGCATAATTACACAGTTGCAAAGGCATTTCCGTTCGAAACCAGCTAAGGACAGCTATTGGAGTGGTGCAAAGTAAATGTGCTGCAATTCATTACGAAACAAAAGTTGCAGAGTTAAATCAAGCAGGTGCTGACGTTGGGGACTTTGGACACTCCAGAAACCTTTTCCCCCAAATGATTGATGTTGCTTGCCATTACATCAACAAAGAGACAAAGGAATACTCAGGGATGGATTTACTGGGGGGGGGTGCAGGGGGGTGCACACCCCCCCTAGCCCTGGCCAGGAGGGGTGCAGGGGGGGTGCTATTTTTCATGATAAAGCAAAAAATTATCAGAGACAAAATGAGATTCAGTAATTTGAGTAATAACATGATGATAAGCGAGCTGTGAACAAGAATTACAATTCAAATACTGTAGCTAGACTTTGCAGTAGTTAAGCAAGTTGATGGATGTGTAAAGTCACTGGTAAGCAATTGCAATGTACTCGTCCGGAAAATTTTTTTCCCTAAAAAGTTGTCGATGGGGGGGGGGGAGGTTGTTGCTTTCCGAAAAATATTTTTGGCAGAGCACCCCCCCTACCAGACCATGCTGGATCCATCCCTGGGAATACTTGCGCACAAGTTTTCCCGAATACTGGTCTACCACCGCACTATTACGTTAGCGCTGACAAATGAACTAATCATAGAGTTTCGAACCAAGTGACAATGGTGTGCCCCGTTGTACAAGGACAGAAGAAAGCTATTCCAGTGGCAGTGAATGCTGTTTATACAACATCTGATGGAAGTGGTGGGAAAGGAGATGAGCTAGCAAACATGATCTTTAATGATTTGAAAACTCACCTAAATATCAAAGGTTCAAGTTTACTACAAATGCAAGGAAAAGTCACGGAGAGACAATATATAAATGAACCCTTTGTTAGGAGCATGAACAAGCCGATTTTTGACGTACTTTCTTCTTCGGGTTTGAACAAGGATGAATTAAAGATCGTCCTAGCGAGCATATGGTGGGATTGTCACTGGGATCCAGCCCACTTATTGGATAAAGTCTTCTCTTCGTTTAAGGACGACAGTTTTGTAAACCGATTTCTTGGGCGAGTTGAACTATTTCATCAAATATTCCGTCATGGCAAAATGTATGCAATTGCCAAAGAAACGGCCAAGGAATCCAACTTGCCATTTCGAGTAACTAATGCTTATGCACCCCAAAGGTTTATGAGCAGCAGCTATTTGAGCCTGAAGCGTTTAGAGATAAGCTATGAAGCATATGTAGAAACATTTCTAGACCATCATAACGAAGAGGAAATGTGATACAAGCTCTGTGGGAATGATTTTGTGTTCGATTTATGCGGTATATTGATCTTCTATGACCAATCGTTGAGCTCATGCTTATGGCCCAACTACAATGGTGACCGGGCGGGAAGTTTCCATCTTACGTGGGCTTAGCTATTGCTCAATTAGAGCTATTTTCCTCAGAGATCCTTAAACACATTCCTGACAAAAAAGCTAGCGCCAGGCTCAATAGGCATGCCAAAGATATAAGAAACAATCGATTCAAATCAGCGGAACTTGAACCTGGATGGATCATCGTTGGACGTGAAGGCAATGGTGACCTTTGTGTGGGAGGCTAGAGAAATCAAGGACTGTCAGAAAGACCTAAAGGACCTTGCTGATGGAATGAAACGGGAATTGGAAGAATGATTTGAAACAGGTTTCAGTTCATATACAGTACAGTACTTAAGTTCTGTTGTGTAGTTACATGGATATTCTTATGGTGACCATTTAAAATTATGCTTATCAAAGGTAATCCAAAGAAATAGTAACAAAAATCTTTGATTAATAAAAAATGCCTTGACTTTGCCTTGCTATTCAATGGAATTTGTGGAATGCGAACTTCCCAGTCTGAAATACCAGTGGACAAAGCTGCCTTTTCCCGTCTTGGCGCCCAGGAATTCAAGCAATGTGTCCAATTTGTGTCCCTTCTCCCTCATGTGAAAGCTCTGAATTTAGCTCTTTGTGATGAGCTGAGTAGTTCCATTTACTGGCGATTAAAAGATAAGCTGATTGATATTGTGTGGGGTCAGTCTTTCATGTTGCTCTTTCCTAGATTCTTCAAGGTTCAAGAAAAACCAGGAAACTACAAAGAAATTCAGCTTAAAGAGAATTTGTTCATCAAGAGGTTTGAAAAAGCTGAAGCTACTGAGTTCACCCTTTCAGATGTGTATAATATAGAACTTGATAATGGAAAAGAAGAGACTGTGTTTTTACACGAGCAAGAATTGATCACAGCGTTATACACGGACACCGATTTTTATACCTCTATTGGGCAAGAATTCTGCATAATATTTGATGTTATCTATGCGAAAACGGGAACTGAAGCTGTCGTGGAATCTTTTTACGGGGTGGTTCGCAGTCAGGAAATGGATGGTGGTCAAAGCATTAAAGTTCTCGGTGACAGAGCAATATGTCTTTTCTAACATATAACTCCCTGTCAAAAGTGCTAACACGAATGAAAGAATCGAAAAAGGGACTCTCCTTCCTTAGATAGAAGAATTTCCCAAGTGTATATTTAATAACTTTGATATTTTAGATAAGCATTTGTTTTGTTCTTGTGGCATGACATGCCTGCACACAGGATTGACTAGGTATGTAATATTTACTAGTTAATTAAAGGTATGTTGCATACAGTCAGTAACACAATTTAGCATTTAGTATATGTATAGAACTAGTTATGTGTGTTAAAGTGCAAAAAACCCGATTATTACACATTTTTCAACTGTAAATAGTCAATTGTGTAGTAAACAACTAATTATGACATTACATGCATTTCATCTTTAAAAGCCTGGGTTTGAGGTGCCATTGTCTGCATGTCATTAGTCAACCTATTTTTTACGTTTCCTTATGATTTCCGCGCAACTGCCACAGTCAATCCCAACATTCCCCGCGCAGAAATAAAACTTTACAGTCTGGGTGGGCTGCTATAAAATGTCAGACATGCCTTCTCTTTTGAAGTCTGGCTCTGAAAAACAATCGCTTATTTTTAGTTTGAAATAAGCTTTCATATCAATCAATCAATACAAATTTATTTAAACACGGTAAAATCTTCAGTACATGGATAATCTAACTATTAGGCACCAATATAACAAAAGTAGCACTCCACAAGTAGGCACCACTATAACAAAAGCTTCGTTTTAAGTAATTTGTTCGTGGCTTGGGCAAATTTAATCTCGTCTCAGAATTTCTTAAATTGTACCCTGTGTCATGAACTGAAAAAAAAGTCTTGTAGATATGACTGTATATTCCCTTTGAGAGTCTTAAAGATTAGGCCAGCCTTAAGCTTTTTGCGTCTTAAGAAAAGGCGATCTAAGTGTAAAGTATTTAATAGGGTGCTTGCACTGGTATCGTAGCTAGACGTTGTAATGACCCTTACCGCTTGGTTCTGTAATTTCTGTATTTTACAGCTTAATGTTTCACCAAGACCATCCCAGACCGAGCAACAGTAGTCAAAATGAGGTTCAATTAAAGATTGGTAAACTTGAATAGCAGTGTTCATGGTAATAAACGGTCTAATGCGTTTTAAAGCGTTTTTTACATAATTTGCAAATATGTACTGACCAAGAAAGGTGTTCGTCAATGTGTAGCCCTAAGGATTTGACGAAATCAACCCTATTTATTTTATCATTTATCTTAATATTCATTTCCCCATCTATAAGTCTTATTTTCTGGCGAGAACCAATAATCATAAACTCTGTTTTTACGATATTTAAGCTTAATCTATTGGTTGTAAGCCAACTATTGAGATTTTTGAGGTCAGAGTTCATGATATTTTCCAGTTCTTCAACAGAATTTGAGGATAACTGATGCTCGTATCATCTGCAAACATTCTGGGTGTTGTATGGTTGAGGCAGTTTGGTAAATCATTAATATAGATAAGAAAAAGTAGTGGCCCCAAATTGCTTCCCTGAGGAACACCACATGTTATTGGGACGGAGTTTGACAATTGACCATTGACCAGACATTTTTTAGTTCTATCGGTGAGATACGATTTAAACCAAGTTAGGCTATTTCGCTCAACTCCATAATTTTCAAGTTTTAGCAACATAATGTCGTGATCAATCGCATCGAAAGCTTTCTTTAAATCAATAAAAACAACTCCATTTACTAGTCCATTGTCAATATTATTTGTAGCCTCAATTAGTGCCGTTAAAGTGCTATGCATTGATCGGAATCCAGATTGACAGGGACTTATTAACAGCTTATTCATATTAAGATATTCATATAATTAATCAAAAATGATTTTTTCAAAAATTTTTGCAACCACTGGAATAACGGATATAGGCTGATAGTTACTTGGGTCAGTTTTAGCACCACCCTTAAATATTGGTGACAACCTGCTCGCCTTCAACTCGCGCGGAAATATTCCTGTATTTATAGATGTAGCAAATATTCCAGTTAAAGAAGGTGCAATCACGTCTGCCGCTAATTTCAATAACTTTTGGGTATTTTATCTAGACCAACAGATTTCTTCTCATCAATTGTACTCAAAAATCTGTGAACGGTATCAACAGTCGGAGTTTGCAATGAAAACGTTTTATCGGATGGTTTAAGATAGAAATTCGGATCATGATCAGGATATGGTATTTTGAGGGCAAGGTTGTCACCAACACTAGAAAAGTAGCTGTTAAATGCTTCGGCTGTTTCAACAGGCGAGGTTATGTCTTGTTCCCCCAAATTTATTTTACTTATTCTTTTCGTTTTTCCAGTATTTCTAGAGCTCAATTCATTAATTAGTTGCCATGTCTTTTTCATATTATGTTTATTGAGGTCTAGATTTTTTGTGAAATAATCTCGCTTAAGTTTCTTAATTTCGGCATTAGTTTGATTTCGAGCTTGATAATAATCTTGCCAAACATGAGGGTCATTTGATGAAATAGCTTTCTTTTTTAAGTAGTCTCTATCATATATCCTGCGCTTTAATTCATTTGTGATCCAAGGGGATTTACGCTTTCTAGTGTGTCTAGACTAAGTGGTGCATGCTTAACAATTGTTGCCATTAACATGTTTTTCCACATCTCCCACATTTCGTTTGGATCCTGGGAACAACATATGTTATGCCACTGTTTTTGTTCTAAATCTCTTAAAAAGCTTTCTCTATTAAAATTCTTCAATGACCTAATTTCCACTGTTCTAGTACCTTCTCGTACGTAACGAGCCTTACGTATCATATATGAATGAATGAATGAATGAATATATTTTTGCCACATATATATCAATTTACATCACTTAGCAAGACATACACATATGGTACACATCACACAATTTAATTAACCTACTAAATATAATAATAAAACATTACGAACTAATTGTGGCGAGGACGTCCAAAGTGAAACCACGAGGCTTATAAATTTGGACTACCTCAATAGCGCATGTATATCATTTTAAAGAAAATAGTGATTACGTATGACATGTAAATAAGACATTTATATATAAAAAGAGAAGAAAAATCGTTTTAACTTATCCTGAAATTTATATATGCATGAAGAATTGCAAATATCAGAAGGCAATGTGTTGTAGAATTTTGGACCCTGATAGTTAACCGAAAACAAACGTATATTTGTCCTGCAATAAGGAACGTAGAGAGTATCAACTTTACGTGTTGCATAATTATGAATTTTGTTAACTTCCAAAAATGAATTTTCAAAACATCGTGGAAGACACTCATGCTGGTATTTAAAAATTAATTTTCCTAACTCAAAGAAATAAATATCTTCAAATTTAAGCAATTTGTATTTACAAAAAATAGGTGTAGTATGTACACCAAACCCTTGTTTATCAACTATTCGCACCACTCGTTTTTGCAAAACGACAAGACGTCAGTTTAGTATTGCTAGCATACGTAGAACCCCAAACTGTGATACAATACTGAAGATAAGGATATACCAGTGCAAAATATAACATTCGCAGTGCTGATTTGAATAAATAGAAACTCGATCTATAAATAATGCCAATTGATTTGGAAATTTTTCGTGCAACATGAGCTATATGAGCTTTCCATGTTAAATTTTCATCCAAAATGACACCTAAGAAACACACCTCATTAACTCTAGTTATAGTTATTTGATTGATTTGTAAAGTAAGATCAAACGTTTGCTTTTTCTGCCTGGTTTTAAATATAACATAATTAGATTTGGGTATATTAATGGAAAGTTTATTGGCCCGAAACCAGTCTGAAAGCAGACGAAGTTCGGAGTTAATAATATTCGTCAAAGACGATATATTATCATGAGAATAAAACAAATTAGTATCATCGGCAAAAAGAAGAAAATCACCATGCTCAGTAACTTCACTAATATCATTAATATAAATAAGAAACAACAGAGGGCCAAGAATTGATCCTTGAGGTACCCCACATCGTACTTCTTTATACAAGGAGGAAACACCATTATATTCTACATATTGTAACCTATGGGATAAGTAACTTCGGAACCACTCAAGGACCACGCCTCGTATGCCATAATGCTCAAGTTTGGAAATTAATATTTCATGATCAACTGTGTCAAAAGCTTTAGATAAGTCAAGAAAAATACCAATATTGTGCTTATTAGCATCAATACCGGATGAGATTTTATCATAAAGATTTATAAGTGCGTGCGAAGTTGAGTAATTTTTCCTAAATCCATATTGGTTTTTAAATAAAATATTATTATCATTAATATACTTTAATAATCTATTGTAGACGACTTTTTCCATTATCTTAGAAAAGACTGGTAAGACCGAAACGGGTCTATAATTGGAAAACAAAAAATTATCACCAGTCTTAAATATCGGAACTATCCGAGCAATTTTCATTTGGTCTGGGACAATACCACTTATAATAGACGAATTCATAAGTTCGCACAATGGTTCTGAAATGAGATCAATAGAATTCTTAACTATCTTGATAGGAATGTTATCATAGCCTGGAGCTGCACCAGAACGAAATGAATTTACTATTTCAACAATTTCCTCTTTAGAAACTGAATTCAAAAATAGGGAATTTAAAAAATTTCCATTGAGATAAGAACAGGCAGTCCGTGAGGAATTAGGTATTTCTTTAGACAAATTAAATCCAATATTAGTGAAATATTCGCAGAAGCGATTAGCAATAGCGGTTGGATCAGAAAAATCTTGATTATCACAAGAAAACATAGAAGGAAAGTTATTTCGAGATTTCTTTCTATTTGTCACCTCATTAAGTATCTGCCACGTTTGTTTGATGTTCGAGGTGGAATTTCTTAATTTATTTTCAAAATATAAACGTTTGGCTATCCGAATAGAGTGGTTGAGTTTATTTTTGTAATTTTTGTATATCGTATTATTTTCGCACGTAGGTTTCCGTAAATATTTCCTATAAAGATTATTTTTCTTTTTTATCGACTTTAAAAGTCCTTTGGTCATCCACGACTTACAAAGTTGATCTACTTTTTTGGTCTTTTTTTTCAAAGGGAAACATGAATTAAACACCCGAGAATATTCACGTAAAAATTCATTGTAAGAATTGTTTGGGTCGGTAGATCCACAGAATGTCATCCAGTTAACGTTTGCTAATTCAATACGAAGTTTTTGCAAATTTTCGTTATTATATTCCCGGTAAACCGCATATGAATTTTCATTCGCTTTGTTAAACTCGTCTTGAATATACAATAAACTAAAAACAGGTAGATGATCGGATATATCAGTGAAAATCAAGCCACTAAACAAGCAATTATCCAGGTCGTTAGTAAATATGTTATCAATTAATGTGGCATTAAATGAAGTAATTCTAGTGGGTCGTGTTATTAAAGGAAAAAACATATTAGAGTACATAATATCTAGGAACTCATTAGTTAATTCATGATTTTTATAGTTCAATAAATTAATATTAAAATCACCCATTAGGTAACAAATTTTATTTTCTCTAGCAATTTTAGTGATTAAAGTATCGGTATTTTGAACGAAAGCATTAACATCACTAGCCAGGGGATGATAAACAACACCTATAACAATGTTTTTTCCCTTGGGTTTTAAAACTTCGATAAACAATGATTCGGCACATTCAATATCATCGTAACATAAATCACTTCGCAATTTGAAATTCAAATGATCAGAAAAATATAATCCGACACCACCACCTGTTCTATTATGACGGGGGTTATGAATAAATCTATAACCAGGTATATCCATTAAAGTTTCTGAGTCTTTAAGCCAAGTTTCAGAAAGTCCAATAAAAGTAAAATTAATATTAATTTTTAACAAAAGATTTGAAAAATTATCAAAATTTCGTTGCAAACTCCTAATATTTAGGTGTAAGAACGATAAACTATTAGAAATACCTTCAGAACGCAATTTTGCACTAAACCCATCCTCAGTATAGTAATCACAGTTGTGAGCGCCTGAATAGTAATTGAAATCTGGATCCAAACCA
>CACRXK020012466.1:0-15090 GCA_902702795.2 Paramuricea clavata
TTTCTTCCAAGACTTCCATGTAGTTGCCAAGTTATCGTCGAATATAAGCGACTTTGGCGGTGGCAAATTCGATGGCGCTATAAATATTTGTGGCGTCTGGGCCATTTGTGGCGCTTGGATTTCTGCCTGTGGTTCAACCATCGTTTTATTTCGACTCAGAACACTCCTGACACCATGTAACGTGTTAGTTTATTACGATATAGTTTCTGATTAACAAGAAATCGAGAGAAATAGTCATTTGTTTACAATATATAAAACGCCTAGCTTGTGTTCTTTTTCGTACGCCTCGCTCGCCGCGCCTGTCAATCAAATTAATGTTTTCGTCATCGTGACGTCACCTAATAACATCGTGACAAGGTGCACATGTTGTTGCAAATTCTTTAAAAAAATCAATAGTCTGGATATTACAGCAAATTACTAGAGATATTACTAAAATCAGACACATAGCCAAATAATAAGGAAAACAAACAGTGTATACCAAGTTAATATAAATACCCTTTTGCAACAAGAACAACCCTGACGTAAGGGAAACCTCTTATAGTTGAATGCATGCTAACCGCGCATTTGAGTCGGTTCCAGCTGGTCACAAAAAACCGTTAATTTTTTGAATAAAAATCCTGTACAGAATTCAAATCAAATAAATATAGTACTAAATTATTTATAGCTACCTTTCTTTGATATAATAACAGGAACCATTACTTCTCGTGTTGAACATCATGTAAGTTATCGAGTCAATGACTGAAACCACAATCAAACCAATATATTAATGTTAAGTACATGCTAATCCTGCTATTATATTGTCTTTCTCTGTTGTATTTCACGGTATTTGCTATGCGGGCTTTAAAACAATCCAGTTGAGGAACAAACAAATAATTGTTATTGTTATCTTCACAGGCGCGTATCAATTTTCTTGATAATGATGTAAAGCGAAAGTATCAAATGTGTTTAGATAAAAAACTCTTCAAAACTTAATTAGATTGTGTATGACGGAATCTCAGACCATGTTAGACAAATAGACTACCATAGACTATCTACCTTATGTGGAAGCCGGGCTATATATATAGCCTGTTTAGCGAGACAGACCTGTATGCACGATCTTGTTGTGTTCTGTAATAGTAAAATGAACAAAAGGGCTGCCTGATTGCCAGATCTCATTTGAGAGTGGCAAGATCTAGCTATCTTACTGGATAAAAATTTCTCCATACAACACTCACATGTGGGGTGGCCTGGTTGCTGGAATGAAAGTTCAAAGACGAAAATTTTTCATAGAAAATTTGCTTGCATGTCTGTAAACTACTTTCTTGTTCGTAGTTGTTCGTATTCTGCACACCCCTATATTTTGTGCTTATCTATTCTTTTTTCTTCTCAACTGTCTGATATCCATATATGGTTAATAGTTAGTTTAATTATGCAGTGTGGTGTGGTCATTACAACAAATGAACAAAGATCTAAGAATTCGATAAGAAAGACTGCGAAAACTAAGACCTCTTGATTCTATGATTCTTATTAATTTATGAATTCTGGATCTCATGTGCTAGGCAATAATATATTTGTTATCATTACCAATGGAACTGGAATGCCAAGTGGGGAAGTGTTGACATATCTACATCCGTTCATAGCAATGGTTTTATCTACGTACATTTACATTATGATATTTAAATATTTTGTACTCTTTGTGTGCTGCTTGGTGCGTCCTATGAAATGAATTAAGAAATTCGTTTGATTAATTAAAAACACCCAAGCCAAGTGAATGTTTTGATAAATTAAATTCACCCAAGCCAAGTGAATGTCAGTGATTCGTTTGTTCGAATATGCGGGGATACCTGTGCGCCACATATACTTCATGGCAGACAGAGTCATGTTACGCCCTACCAGTAACAAGTAAATCGGTGCAAACGTGGTGCAAAGCATATAAATGTTTACAAGAAATGACATATCTAATGGCGTATTTTAACAGCATTACATATCGGTAGAATTGTGACCACTGAAAAGTCCATAAACGTTTGTTATAAAACCGCGCTCGTGTGTGAGGAGAGCATTGTATAACAACACGAGAGAGCACTGCGAGTAACGATTTCCTTGGTTTCTTGACTTGACTGTTAGTAAAAAGGTAAGAATGTTCTTGTAAATTCAAATCAAATAAAATAAAATAAATAAAATTAGGAAGTATTTTCAACTTAATAATTCGCAAAATTTATATTTAGACTTTTAAACACTGGAAGCATGTAATTTAATACTTTCCCCACACCCCCATGCATTGAGACAGTAGATAGATAGAAAAGTTTGTTTCAAAATGGTGGCACTAAACGCTGATAAACTCCTAGATTTCAACAAAAAATTAAACACTAATTACATAGAGAATAATGCATGGTGCGCAGAAATACCAGATATATTTCGATTGTTATCATTTATAGACCCGGAGCGAGGGGGATTCGGCGGAATATTACCCGCAGTGATGATGATATTTCCCGAGGGGCTTTGAAGCAAATAATTTATATTAATAATTTTCACATGTGAAATTATCATAAATAATCTCAAATGTCAGATTATCAGTGCTCGAAATCTCTATAAAGCACTAATATATACTTATATAATAAATAAATAAGATCAATTCTATTGCACTGATTATTACAGTGTATGAGCAATTACTGTAAATCGGCATTAACTTGACTTCATATCATATCTAAACCCTTTTCACGTTTGTTTCCATTGAAATATTACTCTCGGATTTAATCATGAAAGTTCTTCTTAGTAAATACTGCGTGAGAAAAGTTGATTTATCTTCCCTTTGACAAAAGTTGATATGTTATTTCTGAATACTAAACAGACATTTTTTAAATTTTAGCTTCAAATATGTCTGATGTACCATGGGAAAGCGAAGAGAAGCGAAATTACATTTGTATGCGACATATTATCACTGATGTTGTAAGTGAAGGATTGAGGAAAGTTTTTAAAAACGAATGGAACACTCGTTTCCAGGCAAGTTTTGGAGCATGGGATGACACCAGTGCAAGTGGTGTGCAGTTGTTTCATCAGGAAAGTACACGCTCAAGACCAAACAAGAACGTGAACCAGGCAAAATTTCAACATGGAGATACAAATCAATGGGATTCTTCCGTGCTTTTTGACGCAATTTTGTTCTCCAACTCTATTGGTAAATCAAGTTTGAATCCAATAATTAACACTGCAGTTGACAATATTCGAAAGATGAGAAATAAAATTATGCATGCTGATGAAACAATCCTATCTGATGCTGACTTCCAAACCATGATCAATGATGTTGAAAATGCATTTAAAGCCTTAGGTCTTCCAATTCATGATATCGCACGAATTAAAATTAAGAGAAACCGTTACAAATCATTTCAAGTTTTACCTTCAAAGCCAATCCACCAAGTTGTTTACCGTTCTGAGAAAATCAACGAAATGAAACAGGAACTCCAGACATTGCGCACTAGTAGCGGAGGGAAACTTACATATCTCTATATTTCTGGAAATCCCGGAAGTGGTAAATCAGAACTATCCCGGCAGATGTGCGAGGATTTGTTCAAAGGCGTAAATTGGGAAACAGAGCAGACATTTGCAATGACATTGGATGGAAAAGATGAAGACAGTATTCTCCAATCGTATCAAGATTTTAGTCGACGTCTAAATTGTTCCGAGAGTATACTGGTAAATGTAATGAATTCATGCAAACCAAAACGTAAAAAGATCAAAGATTTAAGATCACTGATTGAAAGCATAATCAAGAACTAGAAGAGGTGGTGGATTATTGTAGACAATGCCGAAAATCTCCATATCATTTCACCCCTACTACCACAGATGGGCAACGAAGTTTGGAATAATGGTCAAATTATATTAACAATTCAGAATAGAACTGCAGTCCCTTCCGACAGTCCGTTCACTAAACATATTTCAGTTAGTTGTGGTATGAAAATCCAAGAATGTCGTCAGTTACTGTTCTTATTATCAGGAACTGATGTTAATGATCGATTGTCAGATGAAGTTGCTGAGAAATTGGATCACCAACCTTTGGCTATAGCTGCTGCAGCTGTATACTTCAAGAAAGTCAACGTGAAAAATTGTTGTCCAAAGTTTTCGTGGCAAGATTACTTAGAAAAGTTAAAATGTAAAAGAGAAGTGACAGAAGAACAACTTCTCAAAACCAGTTCAGCTTATCAATCCACCATGTCTGCAGCGGTGTCCCTAGCTGTTGCAAAATCTGCAGAAAATAGTTTGATTTTACATCACACATTCGATCTTTTTTCTTTGATCTCTTTTGAACCGTTACCACTTGATATCATCACCAAATACATTCAACAACTCGATCAAAACTGCGATAAAGAAGAAATTTATTTGGCAGTGAAAGATTGTTCACTTTTTCTTCTTACTGAAATTGAAGATCGTGAAGTTCGTTTACATCGTGTTGTCCACGACGTAGCCAAATCATTGAGTAATTGCAAACAAACTGAGACTAAAGACTATTCTCAGTGTGACACTGCTAACAGGGCGAAAGCTCGAAGAAGAGTTCAAAACGTTGCAAAAGCACTTTATTGCTTCAAAGTCAGGGATGATCAAATCAAGGTGATTCCACATTTGAAGGCATTTAATTCAGCAGTTACAAAACTTGGTCCCGAACACACTTCATTACATTCAAATACATTAGCTTTTGAAAAGAGAGAAATTTGCAAAATATATTTGTTTTTTGGAAAAACATTACATCACTTCTATGCGTTTAAAAACGCTGTTGAATTTCATAATATGAATCTCCAGATTTCCAGAGGCTTCGATGCGCAAAATTACGAGTGTTCTATTCTTAACGATCTCGGCTTATTATACCAAAAAATGGGCGATTACGAACAGGCTAAGGATTATCATCAACAAGCACTGGCAATAAAAGAAAAGCAATTAAGTCCAGACAATGTTAATGTTGCACTTTCTTATAGTAATCTTGGCACAGTGTATCGTGCTAAAGATGAACTCGACCAGGCTAAAGACTATCATGAACGAGCACTGGCAATAAAGAAAAAGCAATTAAGTCCAGACCACGTTGATGTTGCACGTTCTTATAGTAATCTTGGCACAGTGTATCGTGCTAAAGGTGAACTCGACCAGGCTAAAGACTATCATGAACGAGCGCTGGCAATGAAAGAAAAGCAATTAAGTCCAGACCATGTTGATGTTGCACGTTCTTATAGTAATCTTGGCACAGTGTATCGTGCTAAAGGTGAACTCGACCAGGCTAAAGACTATCATGAACGAGCACTGGCAATAAAGGAAAAGCAATTAAGTCCAGACCACGTTGATGTTGCACGTTCTTATAGTAATCTTGGCAGAGTGTATCGTGCTAAAGGTGAACTCGACCAGGCTAAAGACTATCATGAACGAGCGCTGGCAATAAAAGAAAAGCAATTAAGTCCAGACCATGTTGATGTTGCACGTTCTTATAGTAATCTTGGCACAGTGTATCGTGCTAAAGGTGAACTCGACCAGGCTAAAGACTATCATGAACGAGCACTGGCAATAAAGGAAAAGCAATTAAGTCCAGACCATGTTGATGTTGCACGTTCTTATAGTAATCTTGGCACAGTGTATTGTGCTAAAGGTGAACTCGACCAGGCTAAAGACTATCATGAACGAGCGCTGGCAATAAAGGAAAAGCAATTAAGTCCAGACCACGTTGATGTTGCACGTTCTTATAGTAATCTTGGCACAGTGTATCGTGCTAAAGGTGAACTCGACCAGGCTAAAGACTATCATGAACGAGCACTGGAAATAAGAGAAAAGCAATTAAGTCCAGACCATGTTGATCTTGCACGCTCTTATAGTAACCTTGGAGCAGTGTATCATGCTAAAGGTGAAATTGACCAGGCGAAAGACTATTATGAACGAGCACTGGCAATCAGAAAAAAAGCAACTAAGGCCAGACGATGTTGATGTTGCACGTTCTTATAACAACATTGGCGAAGTGTGTCATGGTAAAGGTGAACCGGACAAGGCTAAGGATTATCATGAACGATTATCTTGCATGGTGTTATAATAACGTTGGTCTAGTGAATCGTGCTAAAGGTGAACTGGGCCAAGCTAAGGATTGTCGTGAACGACCACTGGCAATGAGAGAGAAACAATTAAGTCCAGACCATGTTGCAATTTCTTCTTACAACCTCACGGGACGAAAAATTAGATTTGCGGCTAAATTAATTTTGCAATTGTTGCAAATTTAGTTTACAACATATTTGCGGCTAAATGTTTGCAAATTTCGTGCGAATTTTGTAGTATAAATTCGCAACGATTGCGAATTCATTTTTGGAACTAAATAAATTCGCTTCCCATTTCCCCTCTTCTTTGCACACTTACAAATTTGTTACATTATTTACAACACATTTGCACATACGTGCGAATTTAAAGCTTCGCTTTGCTTAAAAGTCACCTTGCAACTTGAATTAGAAAACTTTGACGCCAATTTTATAGTCTGCATGCGTGTGTCAATTGAGATGCGAGATCCGACAACTGAATTTCGAAGACTAATCTTTGATCCTGAGCAACACGAATCGATGAAGTAGTTAAGATATTATGATCCACCAATATTTTTAATTTGGCTGAGGGCAAAACACACCGATAATTTTTGTTTTTGAAATCTCAGAAAATTGTTCGAATGTTGTTGTTTGTTGGGATTGAATTAATACTGTGGTGTGAATTTTGTGTATTCACTAATTTCATTTGTACCATATATGAAACTATGCATGATCCAAGGAGGCGAAGCCGCGCTCCGTGTTGCCATTCTTCACATTGGTCATTAAGGCAGACAGAGTGCATGAAAACAATGATATCGCTGTTGTATAGATAGCTACCTTGTAAAACAAACCTAAGGTGCCCAGTTGCATTCTGGACCAAGTTTGCAATAATATGAAATGAATATGAAATTGCAAACGGAATTATTAGTAGCAAATTTAAAAGCGTATTTACATCAAGTTTGCGTTAAGGGCAAATTTATTGCAAATATTAGATGTCAGTTAATACATTAATTTACACGTATTTTTCAATGATGCTATATTTTTCCGAAACAGTAACAGATATTGGCGATCGAAGCATGCATTTAATGCTTGGTAAACGGCAGTGGGCTAGTGGCTCAAAAGATGATATTGCATATTCTGATTGATTTAAACACGCTAAATCCAATTCTAAAAAGTTCTTGTCGGTAAACCCTGCAGTGTTTTTGTAAATTGCGATCAAAATTTTAAAATTACGAGTTTCGCAATAGAATTTTTAGTATATGCCATAAGTGAAAATTATACAGGATAGGTCACTTTCGCCTCCTCTTGAGATATGTGAATTCAGATTCGAGGTAAACAATGAGCAACACGATTTTCAAGTTTCATATTAGATAGCTTAAGATCTACGACGTCGACGTCAGCTAGGACGTTAGGGCTAAGCAGAGGACTGGGACTACATTAGGACGACATCCTAGTCCCAGTCTTCTGCATTGCCCTGACGTCCTAGCTGACGTCGACGTCGTAGATCTTAAGCTATCTATTATTGCGACAAAGCGTATTTTCTGGGTTTGTACGAAGATATTTAGCAACACCAGGTATTCTTTCAAGATTATGAACTTATGTGTACACTATTTCATCTTTTTAATATGGCGTGTAAAAAAAGGACGAAACAAATTTCAATTTTATATTTTGAAGACAGAAGAATGGACATACTGTATAGTATTTGGATATTAGAATGGTAATGCATATCAAGTTGTTGGACCTCGGACGTGTATCCTAGAGCTCCTGAAAATATATCGTATTTTATACAATTTAAACGACCAAAACGGTCAAACCGGTCAACACACGGTTTGATATTATTTAATCTATCGGTGGCAAAAAATTGAGCCAACTTCGAGTTGTTGATCTTAGAACCAAGCTCGAGAAAAGAGGCTTAGACAAATCTGGCTTGAAGAGTGTATTAGTTGAGCGCCTCGAGAAATCTTAGCAGAGTTGGGCGATTCGGCTGAGCCTATAGTGATGGAATGGATATCAAGAAAACTGAAAATTTTGAAGCCACACAGACATTGCTAGACGACGTAGTCGATATCCCCACGACCGCAGCTGTGGAGAATAACAACGAATTTGATAACAACACTGAAGTGGGACTAAATTTGGCTAATAACTTGCCTACTGAAATACCTACACAATTATTAAGAAATGACACGCAGTCTGAATAGTATAATTAGGTGAGATGAAACTATCTTCATTGTAATTTATTGCAGAGTCATGACTGTGGTTGTCAATGTAGATTATTTGCTGCGGAACTTGAAGAGCTCAAACTTGACATAGTAATTATGCAAAGAGATATTCAGACTAAAACATTTGCGGCTGATAAGCCGGACAAAAACGATGAAATAGGTCAATTAAAACAAGATCTCTTTAATGTAAGGTGAAAATGCAAGCGCCTTGAAGCCGACATTTCGATTTTGGTCAGGGGAAGAAGCAGAGAAATAAGCGAATTGAACAATATTATTGCAACCCTCCAAAACCATGACGAGCACATCAACACTATATTTTGACCCTGATCTTCATCCAGACAACACTTTACGTGCTTTTGACGAATTTATCCAGAGCTTCGAGCTCCGATATGATGCACAATATCCTGATCCTCCTAAAACATCTCTAGATGCGGCTATTGAACGATGGAAGCTCGCATGTATATTCATTTCATCGAAACGATTGTTTGCTGACTGGAAAGTCGCAAAACCGGATGATTTCAAAAGAGCTAAGGTGACGTGGAAATATTTCGTGACAACAATGCAAAAGCACTACAAACCAACAGAAAATCTTACACTTAATAAAATAACCACCAGTTCCGGTCTTTGGCACAGACGCCCATGAGTCATTTCCGACATTTTGCAATTGCGTATATAAAGCAGCTCAACACTGCAATTTCAAATGCCACAATGACGATTGCACTGCCGAAGATACAGCCATACGTGACCAGATTATTATTGGCACTACACATGACAGGATCAGAGAGGAAGCCCTCAAGAATTCATGGGACCTCCAACAATTACGCAAGGAAGGAATGCGAATTGAAAGTGCCACCAAAGGACTGGAAGAGCTCAACAATGAAAATCCAGTCAACAAAATGGGTAAATACTCCTTTAAAAACATGAAGAAAAAACCTGAGGCTGGAAAGCCCCGGTCATATTACTACTGCGGACAAGACATCAAGACATCCGTTATTGCTCACCTCAAATCCTGCAGAGCACGAACCAACAAATGTAACTTCTGTGATGCAATTGGCCACTATGAAATTGTATGTAGGAAGAAGAAAGCAATCAATGAACTGAAAAACGACAGCGAACAACAAGAACATCAAATCGAAGATCATGACCACAGCGACGTCTACAGCATCAACATCTTCAGAATAACCGAAACACCTCAGCAACAACCTCCTCATAAGAGACGCATGAAAACCAGAGATTTCAACGCACAAGTCATCATCAACAATAGCCTTGCAAAAATTGTTGGCTGACACAGGTGCAAGTATCAGCGTCTGTGGAAGAGAGCATGCGCAAAAATGGAACCGCCTGTCCAGAATGGTCCCAACCACGACCAAGATCAAGCCATATAACAGCTCGACAATACCAGTTATTGGAATTGCCAAATGCGCGGTCACATTTGGCTCCACATCCATTCCAGTTGATTGGCACATAATTGATACACCATGTGAACCTGTACTTGCAGGACAAAGTGCAGTACAACTGGGGATAATCCAGTTTGACCCTCAGCCCGAAGTTTACCAACCAGTACAGATGATCCAGTGTAGCAAAAAGGAAGCGCTTCAAGACATCTTAAAGAAATATCCGCAGAGTTTTGAAGGGCTTGGAAAGTTGAAAAACCACCAAGTTAAACTGCATGTCGACCCCAGTGTTAAACCCGTTGCCTCCCCAGCTCGACCAGTGCCATATCACTTGAAGGAACGTATCAGAACAGAGACTGACAAGATGGTAGCCCAAGATGTCATTGAAGAGCATCCACCAACAGAACCAGCACCTTGGGTGTCAAACGCAGTTATTGCACCCAAATCGGACGGCGCCATTCGTATGACCCTTGACGCTCGCAATGTGAATAAAGCGATCCAAGCTTCCAACCTGCCCATCCCAAGGCAAGAAAACATTAAAGCTAAACTTAGCGGAGCGAAGGTGTTCTCGAAGATGGACTTTAAATCAGCCTTTTGGCAACTTGAACTCCACCCAGATTCCCGGTACCTTACGGTGTTCCACGCAAACGATAAACTATACCGATATAAGCGACTCACCATGGGCGTAAAGCCAGCACAAGGAGAACTTAACATGGCTCTTCAACCGCTTTTCGCACATATTCCACAAGCACATCTCATCCATGATGACCTTATTGTTGCAACAGAAACCGATGCAGAACACCATTTCGCGATTACTGCCGTCATGCAAGCCATCACTAACGCTGGTATAACCCTTAATCCAAGCAAGTGCACTTTCGGAGCCACTGAGATCGAATTCTGGGGTTTGGGTATTGGTTCCGCAGGAGTACAACCAGATCCTGCCAAAGTGGAAGCACTAAAGCACATCACACCGCCTCGATCAAAGAAAGAATTGATTTCTCTGTTTGATGCAGTCCAATGCCGATTTCATTCCAAACTTCGCACAACACGCGGCCAAACTGAGAGAACTGACCAAGAAAAATAGTCGATTTACATGGACGAAAGAACACCATGCCGCTTACGAAGCATTAATCGAACGATTCACAGTAAATACCCTACTCGTGTATTTCGACATGAGCAAGCCAACTTTCATTTTCACCGATGCACACACTATACTGCAGTGACTTGGGGCCATGCTGGCACAAGGAGGTACACCAGAGAGCTCAAGACCAATTGCTATAGCTTCTAGAACAACAAACAAGGCCGAGCAGAGGTATCCACAAATCGACCTTGAGGCCTTTGGTATTGATTTTGCTCTACGACGATTTCGCAACTATATCCTTGGTTCCCCAACCGATATCCAGGTTATAACTGATCATAAACCATTATGCTCTAACTTCAACGGCAACCGTGAAGACTCGATTCGTACAGAAAGAATAAAGCTCCGCCATCAAGACATCAGATTTGCGGTAATCTACCAGTGTGGGAAAATTAACCAATCCGACTACCTATCCCGACACGCGAAACCAATCGAGAAACTACCTCGGGAGGAACAAACTGAAGCGGATGACCTCAATAATCTCCTGTACCTACTTCATACAACACCAGCCATCGACTCCGTGGGTATTAGTGCTATTGCACAAGCCACAAGTGAAGACCAGACTCTGCAAAAGATAGCGGCACTCATCAAGAAGGGACAGACTTGGATCCCAAAGACAGAACCTGCCGAAGTTCAACGTTTTCGACCCATCCTTCCACAACTCACAGTTACAGGAAATGGCATAATCCTCAAAGATGAAAGGATCATTCTTCCGACTAAGCTCCAAGAAAAAGCTATCCAGATTGCACACAAGGGAGCCCAACCCGGACAGGAGGGGTTGAAGCGACGGCTTAGATATAATTTCTTCTTCCACGGCATGGATAAGAAGGTGGAAGAGTTTGTAAAGTCATGCAGTGACTGCAATGTATTTGTGGATAAGAAGACGAAGGAGCCAATCAAACCACACCGAGTACCAGAGAAGTGTTGGGAAACAGTTGCAGTGGATTTATTCGGACCAATGCCATCATCTAAACATGTGGTGGTAGTACAAGACCTAGCGTCAAGATACCCTGCAGCAAAGTTAGTCACATCAACAAAGGCAGACAAAGTTATACCAGCCTTGACAGAAATTTACGAAACATACGGCAACCCAGATGTACAGATCTCAGACAATGGTCCACCATTCAACAGCATTCAGATGCAAAACTTCGCCAAGACCATAGACATCAAGTTACAGAAATCACCACCACTACACCCCTCCTCAAACTCAGTCGAAACCTTTATGCGGCCCTTGGGCAAGGCTATGAAAACTGGGCGTCACAGCGGTATTCCCGGAAAAGAAGGCCTAAAAAATGTCTTGAAAATCTACAGACAGACACCCCACCCGGCAACCAATCTTCCAACGGCAGCTATGATTTTCCGCCATGGACAACGCCTGGTCTTTCCTAGAAGACACGCAACAGACGAAGAGATGATCAGGGCACGAGAAGCAGACCAGAAGAAGAAACTGGAAAACGAAAGTAAAGTAAATGGCTCCAAGTACCGGAAGAAATCTCATTTCATAATCGGCGACAATGTCCTGATCAGAAACTAGAATAAATCAAGAAAGTTTGACACTCTCTTCCTCCAGGAAGCGTTCAAGATCATTGATATGAACAGGGAGGGGAACATAGTCACGGTACAACAAGAACGAAGCGGTCTCACACTATGTCGCCACCCGGATGATCTCAAACCTTCGAAAAGTCGACCGGACAACCGCGATGAGAAACATGAGTGCATGCAGTACGCCGACATCCAATGGCCAGAAGTAATTGAGCACGATGACGACAACGAGAGCTACTGCCTGGAAAAGAGAGATACAGCACCACCGCCTAGACGAAGTCAACGGAAACGGACGACCATTCCAGTTTACAAGTAAACACGAATGTTTACGAACATTATTCATTTTATCTATTTGTGATAGGGGATGATGTATATGTATATATTGTGTTAATGTTGAACAAAGCGGGACGTCAGGAGCGATGGGGGATAGTTAAAAAGAGCGGGAAAGGACGGAGAAAAAAGAAACATTACATTGTATACTAGGGGTTGATATTATTAAAAGAAACGAACAAACCAGTTTATATTTCGTTTCTGGTTGAATTTTACATTAAATTGAAGCTTATTACGTTAATAATATACATAAAGATAACTCGACTGTGATTGGTTGATTTCAGTGCAGTTAATGATCCCAAACAGCAGTGCAATTTTCTGTAATCACAGTGCAATTTTCTGTAATCACAATGCAATTTTCTGTAATCACAGTGCAAAAATCGGTAACAAACTGATCTGATTGGTGGAAAAACATTGTGATGATTAAGTCAACCAATCAGTTTAAAGAAATTTATAGTTTAAAGAAGTAACGGTCACAGATTGCTTCCAAACAAAACAAACATGGCGCCGCGCTACACAAAGTAAAAGTTGCCTTCGCGTGGAAAATATAGCTTTTATCTTTATTTTTAAATGGAAAAGCAATTACCTTAAACAAGACTAACAAAAATTACATAGTTAGATGGAATTTTCAAGCTGTTAGCGTTGCATAATGACTAATGAGATATAACAAAGCCAGGAGAACTTTACCAGTGGAATGTTCGCTATAAACGCGTAAGTTAAAACTACAATTGTCTCGAACATTTTTATGTAAATTATTAATAAGTAATAGCATGGTTTCTTGTGAAATTTGGATAAACATGCACTCGTGAGTTTTTCAAAGACCTCAAATAGCACTCGTCCTTCGGACTCGTGCTATTTTGATGTCTTTGACAAACTCACTCGTGCATGTTATATCCAAATTGCACTCGAAACCATGCTATTACCTATACTAATAACATACCTAGCATATATATATTTGGGACTGAATTGATAATTTTGTTATTAAAAGTGATATTTTGGAGGGATTTTTCAATTTTAAAACTATTCTTAAAATTATCGTGTTACCATGACAACTACTTTGAATTCTTCATATTCAGAAAACATAATGTTTTGTCAGTAAGGCGAGGGTTTCTGCATGCATGTATTTTCTAGTATGTAGGTATAACTTTACCCTAAAGTTGTCAGTGTTTCAAGTTGTACGAGCAACATAATATGCGATATGTGATTCTGTGATGGGCGCAGGTATGAATGTGCCTGCAGCTGTAGTCAGTGTAGTGCATGCGAAAGCAACTACAACACCTGTGGTAACAGCTAGTGTAGCTATGGTGGTATGACACAACAATAACAGTCTACCTTTTGTGGCTAGGACAAAATAATAACAGTCTACCCATTGTGGTGGAGCGGTCACTGGAGCCCATTGCATGGTGGAGCTAAAGTCCACTGAAGTACAAAATAACGTCATTGATCTGCCTATTGTGGTCCAGCCTAATGAGGCAACCTTGTACCCAGGCTCTTACCTTCGCCCGCCCTCAAGCTGCGGAAAGACCCTGGTTGGGGCTGGTCACGTGACACCCCAGAATCTGGGGTGTTTTCAATTAGCGTTTAAAAATACTCCGGGAGGAGTGGCAAGGGAATTATTGCCGATGCTGTCAAATGTAAAAATAAACAAAGCAAAGGCAACTACGAGCGCTAATAGTAGTGTGAAAGAAACTCCTAAAAGGTATATAAATCCTGTAGTGTGCCATCCAATATTACATGTCGACCGCTTTGTCGAAGTAAACATACAAGATATGAAGATAATATATTTTTAGATTAACCCAGTCTATCCTGATACTCGACCCAAATGATTTATTTAATAACGGGGATCTTATGATTTCCGAAATATCGCGTGGTCATGAGTAATTTCCTGCATTGGCTTCACTGAAATTCAACGATCAAGAAATATGTCAAAGTATACCTCTCTGTTATCAAATCCACGGTAAAATAATACCACAACAGCCTGCTACTCGAAAGAATAACATTCAGGTACAGTACATGAACTCTAAAAAGTAGTAAAAAAATTTTAAATCAGTTGGACTCTCTGAAATGCCATTTCCTGACTTTGGGGAAGATTTGACATAATTCTGGTGGTCAGAAAACAGCGTTTTAGTATGTCGAAATTTACAATTTAGTAGCACTAAATGGGCGATTTAATTAACTATATATTGGATAAATTGCAGGAAAGTATGAGAAATATCTTCATTCTTTGCAGTTTGTCATGGATAATATAGCCATATAAAATTAATCAATTGTCCATATTTTAAAGGTATATTATTTAAATGATAGAAGTCTGCATGATTTTGGAAAAAGAAAGATTACGGCCCTGGGTTAGGAGTAGGGTTAGGGTACAACGTCAATAAACTGCAAAGACTGCTAAACAGTTAGTGACTCAGACATTTGACTCGGGCTCGGATTTGATTCGGACTTGACACAGTAAA
>CACRXK020012467.1:0-15088 GCA_902702795.2 Paramuricea clavata
TTATTTTAGTATGCTCTTTCTAGCAATGGTGATTTATTTGCATCAAGGCCGGATTTTGAGGGGAGGTGTGGAGAGGTGCGCACCTCCCCTGAGATCGTTTTGCACCTTCCCTGAGAATTTTTGCACTTTTCCAGAAAGGTCATGCACCTCCCCTTCGGAAAGTTTCAATGATGGAACAAAGTGAAAATGTGATGGTTGCTTAGGATCTACACTTTGTGACATAAGAAAGTTTTCTCTGTAAAATTGAAACAGTGATAGCCATTCATATCTGTGTCAAGTACACTGTTAATGCAATGTTTTGAAAGAAACTTTGTAGCAATTGCAATGAAGGGCAAGATTGGAGTCATACATTCATAATTCATTAATACACTGGTACATATGTACACTACATGCATACCTCACCTTGTTGATATTGGCGTGTTCTACAATAAGCCCTAATTTTCCATGGGGGTTGTGAGCTAGACTGCTGCACCTCCCGTAACATTTTTTTCCACCTCCCCCACTATTTTAACCAAAATTCGGCCTTGATTTGCATCTCTTTGCCTAGTTCTAAAATTAGTCTACAATGGGAATTGTCTATTTACATGAACATAAGAGACTTGGCTTCCATTTATAAATATTAGGTCTATAAACATTATTTGTTGTTAAGTTGTTTTGTGATACATTTTTAATACTAGTAATGTTTTATTCAAACTGGTAAATATTTTCAAAGCCCCCCTTCTTTCGTCTCTTTGTATTTTTTCAAAGCCCCCCCTTTCAGGTTTTAAAAAATTTGAAGGCCCCCCAGGTTCTCCTCAATCCCCCCCCCCTGTACAATAAATAATGAGCGGTCCCTTAGTAAAACTGGTTGTCAAGAACTTAGTCAGAAAGTGGAACTTTCGTGTGGAATAAGTAACTGAGAACGATACGAAGTCGAAGCTCGAAGGGATTATGTAGATCACGTCTTTACCCTCCAAAAGGTACTCCAAGCACTTTACTTGAAGTGGCTTTAAATTTAAAGATGTAAAGTTGGCGCTATTCAGTGCAATTCCTATTTGCCGTAACACGTAAAACTTGTCCACTACACGTAGCGCCGCCATATTGAAAATTAAAAATATTTTATGATAATTTATGCAGATCCAAAATACCCACAAAATGTGGGTATTTTGAGGTTACGTGACCAGCCGATCCCAGGGCCTTTTCCCGCCTTCCCAATGACAAAAAGGGAAAAGCCCTGAGAACGAGGTTGTGAAATCGCTAGTTCGACTCCTGTCAGAAGGAGAAACAACATTATAACTGCTTCAAACATCATTAATAATTCATATAAGCTTATTGGCAACCATAATATATAACGCGTGAAGAGGCTTATCATGTCAACCAAAATATATCACGCGAAGAGGCTTACTCATCTTCGTTAGTGTTCTTTACATCAAAGCCCATCCTAATTAGTAATCTTTAATAAAGAATATTGATGAGACGGCATCCATTCTATAGTCGTGTTTGAAGCTGTTTAAAATTAAAACACTTGGTACTCGTGTTTTATCATATCTAAAATGCTCGTGCTGTGCTCGCATTTTAAATATGATAATTAAAACACTCCTACACCACAGTCATCCTCGTCCCCAGGCCCAAGCTCGGGCGGCCCTCACCCGAGCTTGGGCCTGGGGACGAGGATGCACCACAGTACGCGTGTTTTAAACTGACCATAGAGCAACGAGATTTGACTGTTTTACGCGCTGCGTTGAACTTAAGCCTGGTTTCCGTATGGTCGTATCAATAATCGTAAAAATAAAGTCACGATCTTTCTCAACGGCCAGTTTATACAATAATAGTTTATATACCTGAAAACCACGTATAAATCATAACAGGCTTCCTTGCCATCCTACTTCTCCTACTTTTTCCTACTTTTCTTCAACTTTCCTACTTTTCCTATTTTCTATTAAAATTTGTTGATTTTCCTACTTTTTCTTATAAAATCCTTGGGAAATCAGCTAGTATGTTATAGCACTCGTAATTAATTATATCTATAGGACTCGTAATTTTTATTCCCTCTTTGCACATGTGTCCCTGATAATAAAATCTCAGGAAGAGTAGAAGTACATTTTCCGAGCAGCCAAATACATGCACTCGCATGCATAACGCACTTGAATTGTGTTGCTGCAGAGCAGATACCTTAGCTATATTAATATCTAATTTTAAAAGTTTTATGAGGTTACATAGTAACCAAGGTTAATATCATGATACGGAACCGCACGCAGTCTGGGTACGACATGTGCCCTCAGGATATCGGATATAGAGTGCCAAGTAGACCCACCGGTCATTAGCTAATTCATAGCCAACTGCAATAGTAATCTGCTTACAGAAGAAGCCAATTTTTTTTCATGACGACAATTGACTTTCGGTTTAATTTCCATCGAATACTTAGTTCGGTGTGATATAGGCTAGGTGTGATAAGGTGCAGACGCTCGGTGGTCAGGTCCTGAATGGACATGTTCACGTGATTCGGACCTGAATCAAGTAACTCAAATCTGTAGATCATTAGCTGATCACGGTCTGCACCTACAATTAACCATCCACACGGATAAGTGATGGTGACCACAGATATTAAGAGAAAAAAATCCGGCATAGATGAACGAGTACAAAAAATATTGAGCCCCAAAAATTCACACAACTTCCCCATCAGATATCTGATGGTCCACCCCCTACCACATATATCCTTGGGGGCCAATTTTGTATATTTTTGTGTTATTTGCATCTCCAAAAACTCCTACTTCTGTCATACTTTTCTATACATTTTCCCGCTATACTTTATTCCTACTTTTCCTAAAATTCTAGTCTTACTTTTATCCCACTTTTCTACACAAGGATGCCGAGAAAGCCTGTCGTAAGTATTCTCTAGTTATAATCACTCCGCGTATTTTCAGTTTTAAAATATTGTATTTCGGCTGATGAGAAAGATCCTTACTCAATCTTTACGATTGTTACGACATACAGTATCACTATGCTCACAGAAGTGAATTTTATGAATGATGAAGTTTCGTTTGTTTTGTAGTCCAACATATGAATTGTGTGCAGATTAATTTAACGCAGCGCGTAAAACAGTAGAAACTCGTTGCTCTGTCTATGACTGATTAGTAATTTGCAGGGCTTAAAAAATGGGCGTACGGACCTATGATTGTACGCTGAAATTAGCTTGGCGTATACGCCACGAATTTCAGCCAGTTGCGGTCGCGTACACTTCCTACTTCAGAGCAGGATCAGAGCGGAACCGTTATATTACCTTTCTGCTTGTCTTAAAATCCTTCAGACAATGAACAAATATTCGCCTCTAACCCTGATTCTGAAATATCCATATGCTGTGATATTTATAACAATGAAACATTGATCCAGAAACATTGAGTTCACTGCTCGAATCCCGGTTTAAATCCAGCATTTCAAACGCAATTTTCTATACGGGAATTTTATACGAAAACTATAGTATACAAAATCGTACGTCAACAACGATTAAACGTACGTCAACTTAGTACGACTTCGTACGGCATTTCTGATTTATTTTTTAAGCCCTGATCTGACAATTTTTATGCAGTTTTATTTTAAAGCCTGTATGGTTTCATATAGGCGTGTTGCAAGGTGAGAGTAGTGTTCGCGACTAACTGGAAACACATGAAGAAACGTTTTGTCGCGATACGCTGACAACAGTTCACGACATTTACAACAGTGTCGTCGAGATAGACTCGAGTTTTATCTCGACGACAGTTGCGACAGGCTAAGGACATGTCATGACGATATATGGAAACAAGCATAAAAACCATTCACGACGAACACTTGGCGACACGTTCGCGACACAACCGCATATCATGGAAACCAGGCTAAAGCGTGGTTCACATATGCCTGTATGCGCTATCGTGCACAGCTGTTGATGCATGCATTCTTTTTGTGAATTATTTGGATGAAGTGGTAACGATAATAGCCCGCCGACATATCGCAGGTATATGTGAACCTAGCTCTAGCCTACGGTGTTGACCCCAGCAGAAACACGTTTCGTTTCGTTTTCGTTTCTATGTGAACCAGGCTTTAAGTGTATGTTCCTTTAGAAGCTATTTTAAATTCTCAGGAGCATAAAATCTTGTGCTTAACAACAATAGCTCGGTTTCTAAACGTCTCGTTTTTTGAGACACCCTGTATATTAAATCACCTTAACCTTTGTCTCTTTAGGAAAGAGGCAAAACACTCAGAAATGAAGCCAACACGAGAAGAAAAGCCGCCCATCAAAGACAATACATCGGTGACTAACAAAAAATCTGTCCTCAAAATATTAGCAGCGATAACATTGTTTATATTGCTCATTTTAGCCTTGGTGCAACCTGTAGGCATTCGAAGTAAGATCTCTGCTACTGTCAATACTTAGCTTTCGTCTTTTAGATTTTAGTTAGCACATGTATATACATGCAGTGGCACTGAAGGGGGGGGGGGGAGGATAAATTTCGAAAACATTTGATCAAGAGTGGAAAAAATATTTTACTTTCTGGGAACGCGAGAGAACGTTGAAAATGTCCTCCAAACAATCAAGTAAATCAACACTCGGACACTGTAACTGTGTGACACTAATGCTATACTTTAACAGCAAAAAATGATTTCAGTGCATTGAGAATCTTAATAGTACTTTTAGGAATATAAGACGAAACTAATTTAGATAACATACATCAGGGGTCCGATCCTAAAGGCCCGTTTACCGTATAGTGCGAATTTCTTCTTCTGATGGATTTGAGCGAGTAGATGAGTTATGAATGTTCAACTTCGTACCCAGGTTCTCAATCTTCGCTCCTACCTCGCTTAAATTGAGACCCTGGTATCGGCCGGTCACGTGACCCGTCATATTTTGGCGGATTGGCTCAATTGTCTTAGGGAAATTATAGTAAGTAGATATTGTAGTAAACAATATTGTTAAAATAACATTTCAAAACAAAACATCTCAGTTACTATCCTTTCCCTAAAAACAATTGAGCAAATGCGCCAAAATATGACGGGTCAGGTGACCAGCCGATACCAGGGCAGGGTGCGATAATTCAATATTTTTAGCCGTACCTGACTGGTACTCCGACAACTTTTGCCGCGTACCTGGTCTGGTACAAACTTAAGAGTCAAGACGTACCTAAGACTATTTTCGAGTCATGCGTTTTTATACCTATAGTTTACTGGTCCAAAAGCAAAAAATGTATGGACAATTTTGTACAAATGAATCTTTAATTATGGTATTTGTACAAACATAATACAACAGTTTTCAAAGCGTCGACGTTGTGACTCGAATGCCATCGCTCATTTACAATGGATTTACCGAGGGTGCTACCAGTCTGACCTCAGCTACATACAGTGTAGTTTTCCTCATTGGGTCTAAAAAATACCTGTGGCTGTGGTTCCGGTTTCATATCGCGAAAAAATTAGGGTAGGTAGGTCGGAAATAAAATTTTTTTTAAATATTTTTTTCCATGGTTTTGGCATTATCGGCGTTTGACGATAACGATTTTAAAATCGCTCACCCGAGCGATTTTTTTCAGTCGGACGATGACGATAAATTTTTTGATCAAGCGCAAAGATAACCTTTTGGCTTTTTTCATCCCAAAATATGTCGGATGCGTGGAATTTACATGTACAGCTAAAGTTCTTCACGGGTTTTGAATACTTTGGCAGGTTTGCTAGTTATTGCTAGAAAGAAAATGTAAGTACGCGAATAGCAAATTTCCGCGTACCTACGTGGTACTTGCCTAAAAACAAAGAAGTACCAGACCATAAATTTGGCGTACCTCCGGTACGTTGGTACGCGAATTATCGCACCCTGCAGGGTCTCAATTCAAGCGAGGTAGGAGCGACGATTGAGAACCTGGGTACGAGGTTGATGAATGTTCTGAGTATCCTCATCTGAACATTTATTTTATTTTATTTTATTTTACAAGTTTGCCATTCTCAAAGATATAAACTATGAATTACACAATGACCACGCAGAGATAAATCTCCAATAACGGGGTTCCATCATTACATTCATAACTTATCTACTAGTTCACATGCATTACAAGAAGAAAATCGCATTAGAAATGGCAGCAAAGATTACAAGTGTCAAGGGGCCTTAAGGTAAATACAAATGCAAGAAAAGGACACTACTAGGGGACACTATCAAGGGAAACTCCCCAGTAACAAAAATCGGTGACTGCCAACTCTCATGCGTCATGCTATTTGACCGGCGCTTAACTGTGTAACACAAAGAGATATGACAATTATTTTTCGACCATGAAAGCATGTAGGCTATAGATCGAGTTATACATTGCATCGAATTAGGGCAATTAAGATTTTCAGCAGCAAACGCGGTCATATAGTGACAACATAAATTCCCTCACCTTCCCTCCAATATTTTGCGAAGTGTGTGCCACTGTGTATATTTAGATTTATGGCATTTTTTTTTAGTGGTTTTATGGTGTTATTTATTGTACATATATATATTCATATTCATTATTAAAGACTCTGTTAAAGTTGTGCACATTTACTGTGCAATTCACTGCAGCTTTATGTCAGGGTATATCGAGAACCTATAATGCTAAGGTTATTATAATTAATATATTGAATATTTATGATTCCCAGTTATATGTTTTGAAACATTTCTGTGATTGAGTAAAACAGATTTTTACTTTGCCAGAACTTAACAGCCTCTAACAGAATAATATGGAGTGCAGTTGCATCAACCTTACATTTACATTTAACGTTTAGCTAATTTACCATTGAAAATGAGCATGTATGTACAAAAATTGAAAAACCTCGATCGGATACCCTTAGACCTTTTAGGGCCTGTTCATATAGGCAAAAGTTATCCCGGTTAGCGAGAAAACGTTTCGACAAGTTTACAAGCGAGATCTCGCCTTGGTATGAAAATAATATGAAAAGTTACACTGCGTTCATATGACAGGCGAGATCTCGGTGACCGGGATAATGTTTTTCCCATATGAACACAACTTTCCCGCTTAGCGGGATAACTTTCTGTCGTGTCAGCAATTTTTCAATTCAATTGATGTTCAGTGCCACGTCACAGCCGAAAACTTTACCCGGTAAGCGGGATAAAGTTTCTCCATATGAACAGAACAAAAGTATTTGGCTAGTCGAAAAGTTTTCTCGTTAACCGGGATAACTTTTGCCCATATGAACAGGCCCTTAGTCATTTTTCAGCTCCCGCGAAGTCCACGTCAAATACACGGGCCTTGTATTGGCAGCCATCTTGGCTTCGCCCAATCATAGGGCCATTTACCTGGAGTTATTGCAGTATTTATAGAGTTCACTGGCATATCGATTGTTTAGACAAATTCAACCTCGTGTAAATAACATTAGCCAAATTTGTCTATTCACGCGAGTCTATTGAATATAACTGTCCAAAAGGCAAACGACATTAAGTGCATTTTCATTCATGCGCAATCCTAATTCATTAGGGGCGAGACCACAGAATAGAAAATAGACCAGAAGTCTCACTTAGCCAAAATTATGTCCGAGATTTTTTATGCGCAAGCGCGAGCCAGCAAGTGTAATCACGACGCCATCAAACGCAAGCAACGCCATCAATTGCCATCACTAGGTAATAAAGATTGCTGTTTTAACCGTTTTTAAATGCCACAGGTCCAAATAATGGGTCATGCATCGCAACAGAAAGACACAACGTAAAAAAACAAAAGCGTAAAATATTTGCACAATAATTGAATATGCAGCGTACACTTTGAGCATGTTTTGCGAATTTCAAGAAAAACCGTTGATTTGAGGAATTGACGCTGACGAACGCTGTCGTGATGTTCGCAGCAAGTGTCAGACACGTCATCTAGCGTGCGAAATTCTTGATCCGCAAGGCAAAAATCGCGGACACGAAAATGTTAGGGAAAGGTGTACAGTGAGACTTCTGGTCTATTTTCTATTCTGTGGCGAGACACTGACATTTATGTACACGCGCGACACTCATTAGGAACGTAGCAATTTGGATTAATGACGTAATAATTTTAATTGCGAAATTATTTGTCGTTGTTGGAAGTTGTTGAGAAATTCTCAGAAATGGAAATGACAAACGTTGCGCGTCAGTTTATCAGTTGAAAAGCGACCAAACACAAGCTTATTCGTTGGTTTACTCCTTGTAAGCAGTTGCATCCCAGTGGCAATCTTCTTGGCGATCGTACTCGGATTTTTCCTCTTGATGCTCACTGGCTTGCTGTTCATTCAAGGCACAATCATTGGTCTCGGCTTGACAACATTGTTGGTAATCCTGCCGGGTCCGTTGTGCTTTGCTACATTCTGCACACTCCTTGCCTACATAGCCCAGTGTGTCTTCGCCAAGTTGAAACCAGTTTGCAAAACCAGTGTGGGAGATTTGATGAACCGAGTTGAGATGGTTTCTGCTGGCCTACCCACATGGCAGGGCAGAAGTTTGAGTGAGAACATAATGGCGTTTATGAGCAGAGGAAATGTGGAAGACTCGAGTATCGACATGGATGACACAATGAGCACAGATGACGAGTACGGAGAAACATCGTCTAAGCAGCCTGATATACAAACACAGCTGAATGGGAGAGACGTTTTTAACAGACTAGCTTTCTTAATGAACTGTAAAACTGTTGCAGCTGGGTATAAGCGTTGCAAAGGAGGGGTTATTACACATTGAGTATTCTGTCTACTTGAAGGGCGGGGTGCTTGGGAGAGGGGGTAATTACATATCCAGTATATATCTGTATCAAAACTTGTTTGTAAAAAATAACTTCATTCTTGTACATTATTCTATATAAATGTATCACTATATATAAATAATAAATGTGTCTTAATCAAAACTTTGACTGATAAATTTTGTGTTTGGGCCTCGGTGGCATGGGGCCATGTTCCTCCAGAACAATTTTGCGTTTCCGAAGCCTCAGAAGAGCATTTTTTATGTTTCCTGAGAGGAATTTCTATCAAAGTTGTGAACTTCTTCAATTTAATGGCCCCGCATGAGGAACGCCTCAGTAGGTACATGGTAGGTATGCGCAGGGTACTTTCAGTCTATGCCCCACACAAAAAGACATCAGACACAAGAAATGTGACAATTATAAGCTTAACTGCAACTGGGGAGTCTTCTTTTGAAATTGAACACAAATTGGGGATGGAAATCCAAAACGTTAAGACTTGGTTAGATGCAAACAAATTAACATTAAATGAAGAAAAAACCGAGTATATGCTAATCGGCTCAGGAAAGCGCTTAAAACAGATCAGAAATGACCCTATTATTAAAATTAGAGATCATATAATTAAACGGGTTTACAAGAAAAAGGTCTTAGGCTTAGAAATAGACGATAAATTACAATGGACAAAACATGTTGAAAAACAAACTAAAAAGATTTCTTGTTCTATAGCTATGTAATTACGAAAAGTGAAGCCTTACGTACCTCAAGCAACACTACAGATGATGTATAAGTCATTTGTACTCCCCTATTTCAACTATTGTTCAACTATATGGTATGATGGTAATAAAATGCACGCCGAAAAAATGCTGAAATTGCAAAAGCGTGCAGCACGGATCATTACCAGTTCGGGCTTAGAAGAACGATCTTCTGAAATTTTTCAAATGCTCAAATGGACAAAAATACAATCAATACTAAAAAAGAGAGAATTAGTGATGACATTTAAAGCACTTAGGGGTATGGCTCCAGAATACTTAACACAGATGTTTCATGTCTCCGTTAACCAAACCTACCAACTACGAAATAATCATCAAAAGCTTTACCTACCAAAACCTAAGACGGATTTTTTAAAACGAAGCTTCTCCTATAGAGGAGCAGTTTCATGGAACCAAATGTTAATGGAAAAACTTCCAATTACGGAAATACCTGAAACTTCCATCTGTTCTTTTAAAAAAATAATAGATGGCTTGTGTTTTTGAATTGGGAGGTCATTCTGCCAAACCATATCAAAGCATTATGCCTTGCCGATGTAAATAGAGTATATTATGCATGATTGTTTTTTTTTTAGTTAATAATTTTAATATTCTTATAATAGTTTATAGTAAGTGTGCACGGCCCTTTGAAAAACAGGCTTCTGAAAGGCTACCGTGAATAAATAAGCTTAAATAATAATAATAATAATAATAATAATAATAATAATAATTAACGTTGGTTACAAATAATGGCAACATTGAATTTGTTGAAAGTACATATATATTCTGAAGTCATATCTGTTGTGTCAAACATTTTCGGCCAAATTTGGCCAAATTACAAATAAGTCATTAGTATGTCTTATATCCATCTATACCCTGCACTGAGTTGATATGCTTGAAAACTCAGTTGAGTAGAATTGTCAGCGCTCTCCTGTATTTCGAAGGCTAACACTATCTGCCAACCGTATCATCATTGCATTGTTTTTTTATCGCTCTAGGTCTATCGTTAGCACCATCCGAGGGAAATTGAGATCTTGATGTTTTGATCCTGCGACACACAGAATGTGACAACGTTTCAGGCCATATCCAACAACAAGGTTCATTAAATCTTCAGCTAGCCTGGAACAAAATAAATCAATGGCTTTAGCATCAGAACAGCTACAGTCGATTTGGCGAGAATAACAGTATAATTAAGTTAATCTACTGGACAGAGTAGATTTCTCAACTCTCATGCCCCGATCAAACGGGAACAAGAGTTGCATGAGAGTTGACTGGATATTATCACGCGCGTAGCGAAAACTCTCATCAACTCTCATCAAAATTTGAACCTGTTCAAAGTCAATGAGAGTTGATGAGCTTACACGACAGTCGATGAGTGGGTTGGTGGTCAAACGCGATTTACCGTGGATAAATAAATTGTTTTGATTGATTGATTGATTGATTGATTGATTGATTGATTGATTGATTGATTGATTGAGAGTTGCAACTTTAATTAATCAACTCTCATCTTCGTTTGACAGGGGTTTAAACTTTGTAATTATCACCTCAATGATCGTCGCGCCTCGGTAAATCTTTCTGGATAATCACGAATGTACACAGTCCCCTTTTGAGCGGTGTTATTTAAATGGCTCTAATCTTGAAATATTTGCGCAGCTAATTTAAACACAAAACAAGGCGCTCTAGGGAGCGTTAACTCGCTGGGGCTATAGTCACTGAGCTATAAAGACAGTGGATTGTGACTGCATATTCGTGCTCCGTTGACCGCGCGTAAGAAGGGCTCTGGGTACGAGAATGAAATGACTGCAGCTCTTATAGCTCAGTGGTTGGCTTTACTTTTTTGTTGCATGGGCATGCAACTTTCATATAGCTCTAAATTTCGTGTCGTGTTGTGCGTTGTACCGGCGGTGGTAAATCACGTGACAGATTCGTATGTGAAAGTTGAAACTTCAATTGCAATATGCACGCTTTTGTTCACGGCTTTCGTCGAGGAAACGCAAAGAAAATATTGAGTTTTCGTCGAAAATTTACGTAATTTAGCGCCTTATGTCTTAATCAATTCCATGGTTGCCCATCCCCCCCCCCCGGGCGTTTGTCGGGCATTCTCAACTGTACTTGTTCCCAGGGTCGGGCATTTGCTTTCTGCAGGTTAGCCCCGGGGTGGGGAATTTGCTCGAGGCTAAAAAGTCGAATATTTATCGCTTGTTTCGCCATTTAGCCGTACTTTAGTACACGAGCGCAGAGCACGAGCGTGCGTATCGCAAATTAGTCATGGCAGACATACACAAGACTTTTTTCTTGTCCATCCTGTTGATACATTGACTTACTTCTGCAGTTTGATATTGCTATATAAAGTTTTGAGACTTCAATATTTTAAATAAAAACGTTTTAAAACGAAATGGCTATAGAATCGATTTTAAATACAGATATATTGATATGTGATAGAGCTTGGATTCGATTTTTTGGATCAGAAATCCTCGATCAGAAAACTTATATTTTGTCCCCCAAGGGTGGGGCATTTGCGTCAATGTATGTCCCCAACGGTGGGGATTTTGTTGCATTATTTGGACCCCATACTGGGGCATTTGCAACGTTTTTTCGCCAAAATGACAAAAACCCGACAAACGCCCTTCTTAAAGGGCACCCGTCAGTGGAATTGATTGAGACATTAGAAAAATAGATCGAGGTAGGTAAAGCTTTGCTGTTTTTAATTTAGCTTATATTCTGTCATTTGACAATTTGTTATTATTTTGGTGCCGTTGTGCTAGCACTGATATTTATTTATCAATTATCAGGCGTTTATGTTTGTGAAAGGCCGCGCCATCAAAATTCTAGTTTTTATATGCCCAAATTGAAACGAAGCCATTGTGCTAGCACTGATTGTATTGTGTGCAAAACTTCAAATTTCAAAATTACATCACATTCTGTGAATATAAACATGAACTATTGAGTATTGTCTACCGAAATTTAATACAACGAAATAGCATTCTACTTCGATAATTTCAATCATAGTCGAGATCATAGTTTAATAATTATTTTCAATCTATTATAGTAATTCACGGTTTCCACGGGTTTTTATACTTTCAGTAAGCCACAATTTCAATTTGTAGGAAAATATAAACATTGTTTACTTCGAATAGTCAATCAGAGATGAACCTTGACCTGTTGACTTTGTTATTACCGTCCCTTGCAACTACAGATGAACAGTCGCGAAAAGCTTGAAAATGTTAAATTGTTATTTTGACATAATAGCTTTTTTCAATAAATATATTGATATTAAACTTATTGAATCAATATGTTAAGTTTCAGGCCAGTTGTACCAAAATTTATAAGCGCTTGTGGGCAATAAAGGCGGATTTCCATTCAGTGCAAAATGTCGCGCGATCGACATTTTGCGATCATTTTCTTTTGAAATACAAGCAATCAAACGCAACTGATCAGGTTGACTAAACGCATTTCAAAAGAAAGTGATCGCAAAAAGTTGATCTCACGATATTTTGCACTGAATGGAAATCGGCCTGAATGCAACTCTCCTCCTCAGAGACTTTAGTTATTCTGTGCTTTAGTTGTCTTATGATTTATCACGATGAGATACATTTCACTACACTTTACATGGCAGAACTCAGAACACGGGCGGAGCCTCTGGGAGAAGGAGCGCGGGCGGAAAAGGGCGAAGGAAAGGAAAGGGCGAAAGGCAACTAAAGCCTCTGCGGAGGAGAGAGGGCATGCAACATGTACACACTGCGTACCTATTTTTATTCTATGATTTTGATATTGCTTTTGTTTTACTTGCTTTTGATTGGTTTTTGAACAAATTTTTTCTGGACGTCATGAACAAGAACAGGGTGGACTTTCGTCGACGCTGCATAAAAATAGTGCGGGCTCGTGAGCTTTTTCCCGCGAATTTCGCTTTTCGATGTTTGGGTTACAATTTCTAAGGGTGTTGAAGTTTACAGCATTGTGATTCACTGGTTTTTTAAAGTATCTGGGTTTTTATTGTTGGAGGTTCTAGCCTAACTCTTCAACAACCTAATGACTGTTTTTAAAGCAAAGCAATTGAAAGGAAAACTTATATTTTCATACGAAGAAGATGAGTGGTGATATTTATGTTGGACTGTTTTGAGCAGATGCTTCGAAGAACATGATATAATCGGACCTTGTATCTTAAAAGTGTACTTGGAACAGCCGAACAAAGTGGTAAATTTGGTTACCCGGTGTGTTGGGCATCATAATTCACAGGAATAGTGCACAGCAGGGTTTAAACTGGCTATGAAATATCCTGAATACTTCGTCGAGTTCTCTACCGCCATGTGACCTGTAAGCTACATTTTCATATCTTTAATGTGTGAATATTTTTAATTTTGTAAAAAATTAATCGCAATATGTTGTTGGAAAAAGTATCAAGTGCTTCATAATAACGCTCAGATCTTGTATACAGATATTCGTATTTTATTCAAAATCTACCCTTTATCACCACTTTTTTTATTCTTTTATGTTAAAGTATACATAATCCTTGACTTAAAAACACGATGATCTACTCGAGGAAAATTGGGCAAAGGGGCGATCTTTGCAGAGAAACTTGACCGTTTGGTGAAATTGGTAGTTCAGAGACCCTATTTTCATTGTAGTATTTCGTGGCAATTTGTTGGCCGATTTCTAGTTTATATTGTAGAACGGGTTCCTAGTGAGTTAAATTAATTGTCTATCCTCTACAGAGTAGTAATAAGCGCGACTCCTTTTTGTTGACGGATGTTGAATTCATTTTATAAACTTTTGTTCATAAACAACAACTACACTACCGAGTACTAAATCACTGTTTGCAAAGAAATGAGCCTATATCACCACAAAAATTCAAGCTTATTTTTGGAGTCAAATAGTTTTTCCATCGATAAAAGTAGTTTTTATGGAGTGAAAAATAGGGCAAGTACGAATTTAAAGAAGGTCAATTTGCACTTGTATATCTCACTTCGAAAAGGATATACATATTAAAAACAGGTATATTTGCACTGCGAAATTAAACTGCTGCAACAAAGTTTTTATTTCTACTTTCACGTTCTTATTCCAAAGCAAACACTTCTAAGTTGGAAATGCCTAAAATTGTGAGCGTAGAAACACTAAAGAAACAAGAAAACGACTTCATAACACGAGTAGTTTTGCAAATTTGATGTTTGTTTTTATAATTCAGTCACGCGATTAACCCGCGCTCACGTGCACTCCACGCTTACGTTTCTCGCGCATGCGTAGACGGAAGTCCACCCTGTGGATACTGCGGATTCAGGTAGACCATAGGCTGCCCAAAAGTGCGTGTTGTAATTTTTATGACCATTATGTCATAATAATAAACTGAGTAGACTCGATGCATGCCCGAGCGCCACGCGCGAGGGTAAAAATTACAACACTCACTTTTGGGCAGCCTATGGGTAGACCGTGAAATGCGAATAGTTGTCGCGTTAGTTTAGCCTGCTCACAGACGTTGTACTGTATCGCCCCATGTGAGGTAATTCAGGAGGTATTTGGATTCCGGATCCCACTGCTTGGATTCCGGATCCTAGTCCTTGGATTCCGGATTCCACATCTTGGATTCCGGATTCCGAAACTATAGTGGATTCCGGATTCCAATTTCAGGGCCGTAGCTAGCATGTATAGTTGTGAGGCGGGGGGGGGGGGGGGGGGGGGGGGGGGTGTGGGACAAAA
>CACRXK020012468.1:0-15087 GCA_902702795.2 Paramuricea clavata
ATTTTTTATATATATATATATATATATATATATATATATATATATATATATATATATATATATATATATATATATATATATGCCTAATAAATCATTATTAAGAATTATCACTATCATTATTATCACTATCATTATTATCAGTATCATTATTATCATTATTATCACTATCATTATTATCATTATTATCACCATCATTATTATCATTATTATCAGTATCATTATTATCACTATCATTATTATCACCATCATTAGGGGTTTCAGTGGTGCAGTCGTCAGAGCAAGCGCCTTTCACCTCTGAGTTTGTGGGTTTGATTCTCGCTACGGACTCGTATGAAAAGAGTTGGTCACGCATTTGATCATATCCACATGTAAATTTTGCACTATAGAAACGTTAATCCGTAATCGTAACCATCATTGCCTCACTACCACCATTACTACGATCATTATTACCCTCACTATCATCATTACCACCACCACCATCATTACCACCACCACCATCATCATTACTACCATCACCATCATCATTACCACCATCACCATCATCATTACCACCATCATCATCATCATTACCAGCATCATCATCATCATTACCACCATCATCATCACCACCTCCAGCATCACCACCTCCAACATCACCACCTCCAGCATCATCATCATCATTACACCACCACCATCATCATCATTACCACCCCACCACCATTATCATTACCACCATCATCATCACCACCTCCAGCATCATCATCATTACACCACCACCATCATCATTACCATCATTACCACCATCATCATCACCACCTCCAACATCATCATCATTACCACCATCATTACACCACCATCATCGTCATTACACCACCATCATCATTACCACCATCATCATCACCACCTCCAGCATCATTACACCACCACCATCATTACCACCACCACCACCATCATTACCACCACCACGACTACCATCATTCATGAGTACATTGCATCTTATTGAGTTAATCTGCTTGCTAATTGTCATTGCAAATGACTTTGAAACAAATTAATAACCACAATAACTTTTACAACATTGTTTGGTTTAGATTTGTGATTTTGGTTTGGCTCGAGTTGCCGACCCAGATCATGATCACACTGGAATCTTGACGGAATATGTTGCAACCAGATGGTATCGTGCTCCAGAAATCATGCTCAACTCAAAGGGTTATTCAAAAGCAATTGATGTCTGGTCTGTTGGTTGTATTTTGGCTGAGATGTTGTCGAACAAACCACTCTTCCCTGGCAAACATTGTATCCTTTTGTGCTGGTTCTTGCTTGGTGAACTCAGGGCGAACTAGTGTTCAAGATTGCAACCAAATTTTGAGCTTTTAGACAAGTTTATACTGTATTACACAGTTCGTTGAAGTGTTTCGCGTGATTTTTTTTAATTGTGATTTTTTAAAAAATTGTTAATTTTTTTTTTAAGTTCTACTTGACCGTTCACAATTCAAACGAAATTGAGCGGAAAATTGCGACAGCGAAATCTTTCTTGCAAATCGCGCAATTAGCGGAATTTCTACTGTTAGCGCGTGTCGATTTCTTGAAATGATTTAATTGATTTGTGAGCTCACGATAAAATACTCAGAATACTTTGGATAAATATCATGGTTCAATACATAAACATGTCGAGGTTGTTATACAGCCATATTTTCAAATATACTGTACTTTAACAATAAATGTACTGTACTGTGCTGTGCTACAGCAACTGTCCAGTCACGCATACGTGATAAAAAGCCGATATAAACTTTATAAACAAAACATGTAAAGCGTAACAGAACGGCGAACATGCAGATTCGGCCATCTCAAATAATGGTAATGTTGAGATAGTAGCGTTGCATGCTGCAGGAGACCCCATGGAAGACCTCCACCCCTCCTTGCGGATGAGGCTAGATCTGCCCCTGTCTTCCCTGTTGAGTAGTAAAATCGTCTGGTGTTAGACAGTTAGTAATTGGTGAATGAAAGCCAAACAACTGATGCTTGGCAAACAAATAAGGAGAAAATATACATAGGGTTACGTTGAAAATAAAATGCAAAACGAAAGGAGAAATTTCTCCCTAAAATTTTGGCATATTGTGCTATAAAATGGACTAGGAGATATCTAACGAAGGTACAAGTACAATCAATAAATAAATCATTCTTAACTATAGAATTACAGATTTGGATCAATTAAATCACATTCTAGGTGTTCTAGGATCGCCTACTTTGGACGACTTGCAGTGTATAAAAAATGATAAGGTACGCTGGAAATTTTAATATAAACAACACCGCACAAAAAGAAAGTTCCCTCCTAAATTGTTTCAGCATAGATTCTAAACAAATGAGTCCCTGATAATCACACCTGGTACCAATTAGACCTATGGTACAGCAGTTTGCCTAATGCTGTGCGAAGAATGAGCTAACCCATGCTTTAAAGTATGACTTATCTTCCATAGAATACAAAAATACCCAGTTGCAAAATTTTATTGAAATTGGTCATGTCAAAGCTCGTATATGAAGTAAAGTTTAATTTTTAGGCAAGAAGCTATATTCAAGCTTTACCTTGCAAGCAAAAAATTCCATGGAGCAGATTATTCCCAAACGCTAATCCCAAAGGTAAGATGCAAGCGTAATGTATACAATAGAATTACCCAAGACCAATCTTAAACGTATTTGTGTTTATATTCATTCGTCCCAGCCGCTTGCATACACGTGTATTATAAATAATACTTGCGACGCTCAGAATTAAACTAATTTTTCAGCAAATGATTTGAATCCATTTGGTAAAGACATAATTACTGTTTATGTTTTTCAATCAAATTGAGGTCAGACTCGCAATCAAGTTCAAATTGAACTTGATTTATTTTAACTGATCCATTCATTTTCTTTTTCAATAGCTCTGGATCTACTTGGTAAAATGTTAGCCTTCAATCCAAACAAAAGATATTCAGTTGAAGAATGCTTGGCACATCCTTACCTTGAACAGTATTATGATCCAACGGATGAGGTGAGTGTGCCGTTAACAACAGAGCGGAGAAATCGAGATTGATATCAAGGGCAAACTACAATACTCCGGTCTAGACAAATCTCTTGTGATGACTACTATCATTTCCTTGATATTTACAGTAGATCTTCTTTTACGCAGTCCATTGATCTCTTCTCATTATGTGTCGATACCATTTCAGCTTTGCTTTCTTCACCTTTCCTGCAATGTCTACCACCGCATGTCGAATCTTTTCATTCCTTAGTCCCTGACCCACTCTCTTTCATTCCTTCTTATTACGTGTCCATAGTCTTCATCTGTTTCTCTTACGTGTCTCAGTCTTGCTTCTCTTACCTTCTCTGTATTGTCTATCACCTCACATCTTCAGATTTCTTCATTCCACAATGTCCCTGACTGACTCTCCTTTGTCTCTTCTCATTACGTATACATATATTCCCAGCCTAGCTTGCCTCTCCTTCTCTGTAATGTCTACCACTTCGCATTACCTTCTGATCTTTTCATTCCATAATGTGTCTGACCGTGTACATGTCCACACCATCTCAGCCATGCTTCCCTCCCCTTCTCTGTAATGTCTACCACCCCACATCTTCTTTTGATATCTTCATTCTTTTTATTATGACTTTTTATTACATGTCCGCATTATCTCAGATATTCTTTCCTCATTTTCTCCGCAATGCCTACCACGCTATATCGTCTTCTGATATCTTCATTCCATAATGTCTTTGACCGGCTCTCCATCTCTTTCTATTACGTGTCCATATATTCTCAACCTTGCTTTTCTCACCTTTTCTGCAATGTCTACCACCCTACATCCTCCAGTCGTCTCTGGCTGACTCTTCTTCATTTCTTCTTATTACGTGTCCATATATTCTCAAAACTTGCTTCCCTCATCTCTTCTGTAATGTCTCCGCATCGTGCAACTTTGTAGGATTTTCACACTTTAACTTTCGGATTATTTTAATTTCAGCCAATCGCTGAGCAGCCATTCAGATTTGAAACGGAGCTTGACAATCTTCCAAAGGAGGAACTCAAAGGTAAAAATATCGTGTGTTTATTTATTTATATCATTTCTTTGTAAATTGTTCTTCCTAGAGGTCCAGTAAGGGTCCATCCCTTACTTATCCAGTGTTACAACAGAAAGAAAACGAAAGTAAACTAACTTTATTTCAACTGGATAGCGCTATCAGCTCTATTCTACTGTATTCTGCCTGGTGTAAGACTGTGTGCTTGGTAGAGTCAAACTGGAAGCGCTTTTCTCACATGTGACTGAGGCGAAAATATAATCACAGAACTCCATAGTGCAGGAATCGAACCTCTGTCACAGATGTTAGAGCCAGATGTACTAATCAATGTTTATTTACACTTTTGAGAGATGTAATATTTTGGTTTTATTGTCGTTGTATTTCTTACTTGAATATCTCGGACTATCCCTAAAATGAAAAGCAACCAGCGAAGAGGTCTATTGACATTGTCTGTCTAGGACTTATTAGTAATTGTTAACATCGGGCCTTGAAATATCGGTAGATCACGGACATTGTCCGATCCATTCGTGAAATTGTCTGACGTAGAGAGGAAACGACTGGACATTCTGTCCGGGCGACCTATAAGTGAAACTGAGGTTTACTGTTTGTCTGATCCGAGCGAATTGGTGCCCGACCTAATTGTAACTTTGTCCAACGTAAATCAAAATGTTTCCTAGTCCAGGACTAGAGGCTTGTATGTTAAATGGAGAATCAGAGTAATGACTAATGTATAAAAAGTGAACTGTGTAATCAAGTGTAATCATTGCAAAGATTCAAATAACTTTTCCAAATTGTGCTGATATTAATTTGCAATAATAATGTATTTACCTTCATTAATATTTATTTATATTCTGTTTCCTCCAATTTATATTTCAGAATTGATTTATGCGGAAACAGCCAATTTCATGGTGAAATAAAGACGAGGAGTATGGCTTAGTATAACTACCAGAATTAATGTATTATATATGAAATGTTTTTCTCGCGTGAAGTACAGTAGCAATTTTCTTTCTAATTTACATTTTTAAGTTATTTAGTCCCCTTTTCGACGTATGTATTTTGCCACATAGGCCCACATTCAAAGAGCTTTGAATGCGTGGTTACTGCGCGTGTCATGTTGTGTCAAAATTTGATGGGGCTTCAAGCTTATAGCTGAACGCCTTCAGGAACATTGTAAATAAACCAATAAATTGTGAGAACAGTTAAAATATAGTTCATTCTCTAAGTTTATATGTTAGATTGAATTAATGTAATCCAATGTGCAATGCGGTAATTTTACTGCATTTTGAATCCATTTCATGTAAATTATATGATTTTGTTAGATTACCTATACAAAATTGACATAATTCATTGATATAATTGGTAATACGTCTTTGACGAATTGTGAAATTTGATCGTCATTAGAATAAATATACTGTCAGCCTCGTTGGGTGCAAATGTATTGGAGTCCACATTTTGTTCTACTGCACATCGTAAGGAAAACTAAACTGAGCTAGCTTCATCCGATTCTTTCCTGGCGGGGGCATAGATATCTTATATACACTAGATAGTGCATCTAATTATTCTGCAATTCAAAAATTGAAGCCGTGATTGCAGATTCAGGATATTCCCATGAAATGAGAAGATTCGTATGTTTTCTATTTCTTAAACACGGAACTTAAACATTAAGTTAAACCTATCCCAAATACATATTCAAACTATTCAAATGATGAAAGTTATTGTTGTTTTTTAAGTGTTTATTAGCGAGTGGGAAACTCCAACATGGCTGCCATCTATCCGCCGGAATATTCTTGGCTTCAATTTTACTAAAAAAGATGTGCCATCTAGTGTATATAAGATATCTATGGGCGGGGGTCACTAGAGGCGTAGCCATCCCCAAACGAGCGGGGGGGAGTAGTCTAATCGTCCAGGCGCATGGTCCACCAGAAAATTTATATTTTTAGGGTCTGCGAAACGCTATTTCATGCATTTTAGACGCATTTTATGATAATCTGAAAGCCACAGGTTTGGTATATTTTATGGCCTAGATGAAAACATTTTAAAGAGATCCTACCCGCCCCCCAGTTTCGTGTTTTAGCTTATTTCATTAGTGACGAAGGATGTTCTGCTTCTCTGACCATAGCCCGTGAGAAATAAACTTGAAATCTGTTCCATTTAAGATGGTCCTAAGTTGAAAACAGTGTAGTTGTGACGTAATTACCGGAAAGGTCTATTGTGAGTCCAGTCTGCAAGTTTCCAGTGTTGTAAAATGTTTTAGCCACTCAATCGAGTAAAAGTTTATCAAAATTGTGCGTTGCGCCATATGTACTCAAGGGACTTCAATTTCAATCCCAAATGAGAATAATTTCAATAGACAATACTCGGACAATAGCCCAATAAATCGTATCGTATTTAGCTATGTTAGATCGCAGTGAAACAAGAAAGGTAGCATTTGACAGCTAAGAGCCTGATCTTTATTGGTATGAGAGGGGTAAGTGGGTAAACGTGGTATGTGGGGTGGGATTACCTTTTTTTATACAACCTGTATATGCTCAATATGTGCGAAACTTCAACTTTAGGCGTTCGCAGGATGATCGAACTGTTGAAGTTGAAATATTCTTCGAAGCCAGGGGACATATATATTCTTGTAAATAACGTATCTTTGCGTTCAAACAGTGCGCTGTGTTAAGGTGAGTATGATAACGTTATTTTGTTTGTTAAACTTTATTGAGTACAAATTAATTCAGCAAATATTCATCTAAACATGCAATTAAAAAAGTGCTGTATTCAAACGGACAAGGTGCCCCTCCTCTTCCTAACATAGACCTTTAATTATAAAGTCACAGTATTCTGTACAGGGTGTCCGAAACCACTGAGACAACGTACCATTAGAATGCGAACGCCCTAGCACAAAGTTGAACGCAAAAATGCGTTATTGAACAAGAATACACCATGAGTTATGAAGTGTTTAAATGAATAATGAGTGCGTGGTTAATTTGTTCTAAGTTAAGTCGGTTCGTACCAAGGTAAAGTTTAATAGGATTCAGGTTTAAGGCTAGGGAGTAGGGTTACTCTTGTAGACGAGCTAGTAAGATAGTAAAGCCGGTTTTCCACTAGGCGGAATTTTCCGCGCGGAGCAGAAGTTCTCTTTGTCTTTTCTAATTAGTTCCACCCGAGAAATCACAAGACAAAGAAAAATTCCGCTCCGCGCGCAAAATTCCGCCTAGTGGAAAACGGCCTTTAATAAGCTGGTTTTCCACTTGCGAATTTTTTCGCGCGAAGCGAATTTTTCTTTTGTCTTTATCCAATTTAGTTCCAGATGGTTCCAGTTGAGAGACCAAAGACAAATGAAAAATTCGCTTCGCGCGAAAAAATTCGCAAGTGGAAAACCGGCTTTAAGGTTACTGTGCTTCTTTGGCCATACCAGGAACTATCAGGATTATTTTTAGTGTGGCGGATATGTGCATGGATGTTTCCGAAGAGGGTTAAAAGCACCAAATTGTGCACAGTAGCATCTTTTTATGAGTAGAACAACATGCAAAAGTGGGGCCATCGTGAAACTGTTTTTTTTAGAGAGTTACGATGCTATTAGCATTATTTGCTATTAAATTCTACTACAACAAAAAATGTGAAATTTTGAATTCAATCGCGACAAATATAACTTGCATCATCAGAAAGCTTGTAAAAAACTACATAAAAGACTTTTAAACAGTTTGATTCTTCAAATGGTTATTGCTGTAAATTAGGCACATTATCTCGCTAAAAGTCCCTAATTAATTATTCGATGTTTGAAAATGCGTTTTTAACAGTTTATAATTCGAAAACTATTTCAGAAATAAAAAAACTGTCTAAATGTCTTATATGCAGTTTTTTATAAGCTTTCTGATGATGCAAGTCATATTTGTTGTAATTGAATACAAAATTTCACATGTTTTGGCTATAATAGAATATATTCAATAGAAGAAAATCACTAATCACCCGTTTTCAGGAGTTAGCCACAAAATAGCGATGGCCCTACTTCAAATATCTATTAAGCAAATAAAACTACATCAATTGTAAAAGTTTGATGCTTTTAAACTCAATGGGAACTACTGATCAATAATTTTACACATATCCGCTTCACTATTTGAGCATTTCAATGTTAAAGGGTTTTGTAGATTGAAATTTCGAATGTGAATTTCAGGATCAAAAAAATGAGAGCTTTAGAAATCAAACTATTGTTGTTAAGCACAAGAATTTATGCTCCTGGGAATTTGAAATAGCTTCTAATCGTATGAAAGAGCATAACTGCATACAAAATTGTCATTAGTCATATCAGTTAGAATAAAAATGATTCAACTGACCACAAAGCAACGAGTTTTTACTGTTTTACCGCTGCGTTAAATTAATCAGCACATAATTTATATATGTTGGACGAAACCAAGTTAAAGTTTTAAATAACTTCGTCATGCATAAAATTCACTTGTATTCTGTTTTACGTAATCTTGGGTTCAGCATAGTGCTATGGATTCAAATTCCAATAGCAAAGAATAAAGATCCATATAGAAGGGCCTCGCGCATGACGCATTACGCATGTTGGCCGCCATTTTCCTAGTCAGTCAATGACATTTTCTGCCCAATAAACACGCCGTACTGGCTGGCTGCTCCGCCTTCTGGCCAGTAAACTGCATATTTTTGCATAAAAAAAACGAGGACATGTTGCACCGCTGAGTGGCCCTTCTGTTACTGATCTTTATTCTGTGCCGATAGCTTCATTCCTAAAGGGCTCGTTTTTTTATACACTCCAATATGACTTATGTCACCACAGTGTTTTGTTCATATTCTCTAACAATAACAGGACCATTCCTAAACGTAACAACTTTTCCAACATCCAAGTAATATTCTTCCCCGCTTTCAACATCCTGCAACACCAGCAACCTCGCTTCAATATCTGCAGACCTGACGCAAATCTCACTTTCAGTCGACCCAATAGTGAAATCAATCACATTCCCCCGATAATGCAAACCACGAACACACAATTTGGTCACGTTTTCGGGAAGTTTCGGATTCAGTCGGATTTCATCGGGATGTAATCGTAAACCTCCGTAACCAAAGACAACTGCTTGTAGAAAGCCACCCATCCCCGTGATAAAATTTACTGCCCCGTCCCCTGATGGGTACTCGGTCCAGACCTTGAAAGGTTCGCGCACGTTTTGGTAACTCTCCCGAAACGATGTCGAAGCATTCCGGACGTTTCCGAGTTCCAACCAACCAATAGCAAACATCGCTTTAGTCATCGCCGGGCCGTCGGGATCCGTTCGTGGCTCGTAAATAACTAAATCGTTTTCGCGTACTTCTTGGGTCATGTTAAACATCAAAGGGTAACCGAGTAAAATCACATCAGCCTGCTTGACAGTAACGTTTAAATTATATCCGTCGTATTCCGGGTGATACCGAAGCGTAGTGTTGTATGGGATGCGTAACCGCTGTGCAATGTCTGACCAAGTCGCGGGCGCGGATGGCACAACCTTGCTCGCGAATTCGAGATTCCGCTTAGCAACCGCGTTTGTGAATGCTGAATTATTCACGTTGGAATGGTATTCATCCGGGCACATCACAGCGTTGATGACGTAATCGTTTGCCACGTCATCATACGTCACACGGCTAGCCCAGAATTCCGCGATACCGGAAATTAAAGGAATGCCGACTTCTTTCAACCATTCTTGGTCGTGTGTTACCATCCAGTATTGTTCCACAGCGAAACCAATGTCACCGTTGACGTGAATTTCGTAATTAGAGTAAACTTCTTCAGGGCAGACTGGACAGCCAGTGAAAGCACTTTCCCATGGAAACATTGTACCTGGAAATTTGATAAAGAAAATTTTGCTCGTTTATTAGGTAAAGTCGGATATGAAAACCGCTTGAAAATTCTTGAATAGTACAAAAAGTGGCTTCTTTTCCCGGGCAACTATACGCCCGGCAAAATTAGTAGATCTGGCAAATATTAGGCAGGATTTGTTCCCAAAGCCACTGGCGTAGCCAGCCCAACGATTCAGTCCTGCTATGCAAATATTGCCATGTTTATAAACTATCAACACAATCAATTTCTAAAGAAATGAATAATGATGAGTTGAAATTTGCATAGCGGGGCCAAATCGTCGGGCTGGCTACGCCATTGTAATAAATGATAGCACTATTCTATTTGATTCATCGCGTGTTACACTAAGATGGATGATATTGACAGAATGGCAGACGAACTATGAGCAAAATATCCGGCGTGATAGACATGATATGTCCATGTTCCCAGAGCCATTTACAGTTTGTCTGTCGCGTCCTTGATTTAGTATTTACACGGCGATGTCCATCAGTCGAATGATGTATCTTGATAAATAATTTATCTTTCGTAGACTTTAAAATTAGGTCGACCAATGCATAGTCAATCAAGATATTGTTTTGAAACACTGCAAAAGTCTTTGTTCTATCTTTTTGGCCATGTTTATGCAAACTTGCATTGTACACGGTTAAAGTGCCTATGACACGAAATTTCACTCCAAAGGTTTATGGTTGCATTGTAAAGATCACTTAAAATGACTTAATAATTTCTTTTATAGAATTTTGGTAACTTGCTCCATTTTCAAGATATTCAACTTTGTTTCATATGCAAATATCACCGGTGTGACATCACATCACATAATGAGTTTTCAGAAAAGTATAGTTTTCTTGACGAATACGTATCTAAAATACTTCAAAATTGCCCTTGTATATGTATTAATTTCATAACTGGTAATTAACACTCTGTATTTGTTTGTAAAAATATTTTATCAAGGTAAAATATTGCGTTTTCAAAATGTCATTATGCGATGTGATATGTCACACCGGTGATATTTGCATATGAAACAAAGTTGAATATCTTGCAAAGGAAGCAAGTTACCAAAATTCTATAAAAGAAATTATTAAGTCATTTTAAGTGATCTTTACAATGCAATCATAAACATTTGGGGTGAAATTTCGTGTCATAGGCACTTTAAGATAATATATGTTTAATAACATAATGAAGCGAATATCCGATGGCTTCATCTCATCAAATCACATAGTGGCATTTTGCATCATAGCACTCGTGTAAGGGCCGTTTACACTGTATAATTTTTGCTGCGATCTATCGGAAGAAGAAAAATCGCAGAAAAAATTACAAGTGTAAATGGGACTTCAAGGAAGCAAAAAAAACTTTAAAAATCTTGCATTTTGTCAGATGTGTTGAAGATTACCACAAACTGATACAAACATATCTTAACATCACTTGCTTAAAGTTCGGTATTAATAAGCGAATTTTTGAAAGATAAGGCTGTCTCAACATAAAATCGTAGCTTATTAAGGCCCGCCATTCCGCCTGAACGAGTTATAGAATGTGCAGAAGCGGGTACACATACTCAGTGGAACATTCACGACTCGATCATGCATCTACTCGTCCACATCCATCAGGGGCCAGTTGTTCAAAGGTGGGTTAGCGCTAACCCTGGGTTAATTTTAACCTGCTGTTTTAGTTTGTATATTTCTGTACGTGTTTATTTCAAGACTTCAGAGAAGTAAACTCCTATCGATCCAGACAAGATTTCTGAAGAAATATTTCCAAATTTATAGACAAGCTGTCAGGAAGTTTGCTTTAAATTTTACGTTAACCTAGGATCAGCTAACCCATCTTTGGACAACCGGCCCCATAAGAAGAAAATCGCAGTAGAAACTAGAAATCGCAGCACGCAAAAATTTCAAGCGGTGTAGACAAGCCTTTAAAATGACCTTGAAGTTTGCTGAATTTGGAAATTCTATATATCTTGACTGACTATGATCCATCATTAAAATTAAATCTTTATTTTCATTGCAGACATTCCTCCCAAATCTGCCGACCTACCCGATACATTATGAGTCTTGGCATTCTTCCTAGCCGCCCCCATACGTTGAAACCTATACAAGACAAGACTACGAGCTAGCTCTGGATACAACATCAGTAACGTTGGATACATCCATGTCTCCGTGTCCCAAAACGAGTGACCCCAATAGTCGTTACTGGAAAGACTGCCGGGACTCAGTCCGTATGGCCAAGATGAACGAATGGAGCTGGGTTGAAGGAAGAAAAAGACTACATCTCAAAATCAGATCAGTTTTATCAAATTAGTAAGTTTCAGTAAACTTATACAGGGTGTAAATGGCTGTGAACATAAAAATACTGACACTCGAGGCCGACTTTACACTGCACAACTTTTGCGTAAAAGTGCCGCATGCAACCTGTGATGCAACCTGCTTACAACTTAAGTTGTACTGTTAGGGATTATTCTAAGGATGTTTCACAACTCCACTGCATGATATCTCAAAACATTACAACTCTATAAGACTATATTGAAAGTTTTTTTTTTCTGTGTTGGTGTTGTGTACTCAGGTGAATATGATACTTGTGATGTTACTCTGAGTGTATATCCACACCGGGCGAGCTTTGAAAAATATGCCCGGCCACGGTGGGAATCGAACCTACGACCTAATTTGGAATGCTAGCCCAATGCTCTTCCAATTGAGCTACGCGGTCAGGACGGTTCGAGTAAGTGATATTTCGGAACAGAATCTAGTTCCTTCGATACCAATGTAATCTAGTAATATGATTTTTTTCTGTGTTGGTGTTGTGTACTCAGGTGAATATGATATTAAAAAACCATTATATTGAAAGGGTTTCAAGTATATTATACAGATATAATTAAATCAAGCATTTATACAGAGATTTAACACAAAACCAAATTTGGCTATGAAAAGCAAGAAATCACCATTCTGTACTTGTGAAAATCGAAGTTTCTAAATGTGATGAGCGCATGCCTCCCAATAGACGTTATGCATAATGACGTCACAAGGTTTGATGCCCGCGAGGAATGCTGGTCTCAGTAGTCATCGCCCGGGAAAATTAAACAATTCAAAATGGCCACTATCGAAATTTTCCCAGGCGATGACTATTAAGACCGGCATTCCTCGCAGGCATCAAGCCTTGTGACGTCATTATGCATCAGGTCTATTCCCTCATAATCTGATCTCCTTGTTGAGATGGGCAGTTCTAGATTTTTTCTTATGATGACCCCTCCATAAATAAAACAAAGGTAACTAACACAAAGAATTAGAATTTAGGCCGTGGGCTGTTGGCCAAAATTATTTCGCTTCGTGGCACCCATGTGGGAAATACTTGGTTTGGGGTTTATTTGAATGGCATATAGGTACATCGCTACCAAAAAAAGTTCCCAAGCAAAAAAGTTGCCCAATCCCGAGAAAATGGGTGACCAATGATTATCCTCTATTAAATTGTATTACAGCAAAAAAATGGGAAATTCTGTATTCAATTACAATAACAACTACTTGCATCATCGGAAAACGTACAAAAAACCGCATATAAGACTTTTAAACAGTTTTTTGATTTTTCAAATAGTCTTTGAGTTATTGCTGTTTTAAATGTGAAAATTGGACCAAAATGTCGCAATAAGGACTAGGTACTAGGTCAAAAACGCGTTCTTGACAGCGTATAACTCGAAAACAATTTTAGATATAAAAAACCTGTTTAAATGACTTATATGTAGGATTTTGTAAGCTTTCTGATAATGCAAGTCATTTTGGTTGTAATTGAATACAAAATTTACATTTCCTTGCTGTAATACAATTTAATAGAGGATAACCACTGATCACCCATTTTCTCGGTGTTGGGCAAGTTTTTTGCTTGGGAACTTTTTGTGGTAATGAAGCATGTATAGTTCTATGAATTGAACCACAGAAAATCTATTTCCCAGGAGGGTACCACGAAATTGCTTTTCTAGGCACTTTTTCGTACAACAGCCCACGGCCTAATTATGCGTATCAGTTATTCGGACTATTCATTTCGTAGATAAGAACAGTAGTAACTATAGGCATGTGAGTCATCTATGGGTGAAGTAGAACAATAACTAGGCACGTGAATCAGGGGCGGATCTAGGGGTTGTCAAATAAGTCGCGCGACTAACGTAAAAATTGCGCAAATAATTACTGATTCATAAAAGTGTCCAGTACTCCAGTTTTAATCCTTCCTGCAGTGATACCAAGTGTAATTAATATTCACAATAGTCCAGTTATCAAGTTTCATTCAGCGGTTGTAAGCTCAGTGGCCTTGACTTACTTGAGGCAGATTCTAGCCATTTGATTGGTCGAGAATGGTTTTGCCTCATCTTTGTGGGGGGTCTGCCTTATTTACGTCATCTATGAGGTATCTGATTGGCTGACGGAAGGAGAATTCTCCTCTCTCATTGGTTCAACTTTTTTGCCTCATCTTCGTGGGGGTCTGCCTTATTTGCGCAATATTTGAAGTTCTGATTGGTCGAAAAAGACCAAATTCTCTTCTCTCATTGGCTCATACTTTTTGCCTCATCTGACTCATTCGGAAAGTTTATTCACCGCGAAGATTAAATTGACGTACGAGTACGACGACAATATAAAATCATGTATGTGTAATAATACTCAGTGGTTCCCGCAATATAAAGTTTATACGAGACTGTCCAGTCTAGAAATGGTGAACACAGATCTTTTAAAGCATATCAATACTTCAATACAAGATCGATATATCGAAGAGCTTTTAGCCGCTATTCATACCAAGTCTATCCACAACTATATCACCAGAACCAGTCTCGCTAGAGATTTCAATTCGGTCTCGTCCCACTGCGATAAGGTTAGGAGATTATATTTATATTTTAGTTCATAGTCTAGTACTAAGTAAGCTTTAAAACCTGCTTAAAGTGTGCTTATTGACGGCGGTAATAAGATATAAAAGCAGTTTGGCTGCTTAAATTAACTGTGTATAATCATAGTTAAAGCTATAAAGTATAAACCGCTTTTGTGTTCGTTTATATTTGTATCGAGCAATATTTAATTGATGTATTAGTAGCGACAGAATCTGGAGATTTTGAGATTGCATGGTCGGTGTTATGCTGTGTTGTAATACGATATCTAGAAGTAAGCGGATTTTGTGATTGTTCGTGTGAAATCTTGTTGAGAATTGCCTCCGAGATAATCCTCAACACAATAGTTTCTTTTAGCTTTTATTCGACGCTACGAACTATC
>CACRXK020012469.1:0-15087 GCA_902702795.2 Paramuricea clavata
CCCCAATACTTCAGTGAGTCATGCTTTGGAAATGACAATAATTTTTTTATTACCCAACCCTTGAGTTGTTCTGTTTTTCATTTACCCAACCTTTTACTTACTCAAAATTTAGTTTACCCAACCCTTTTCTCTTCGGTGCCACCCCCCACCATAAATAATGACCGGTCCCTAATGGAGAACATCCGAAAATTCTAAGTTTCAGAATTAGGATTTCATGATCAACAAGATCAAAAGCCTTTGTAAAATCAACAAGAAGAAGTCCATTTAATTATTTGTTATCAATATTAGTTAAAATTTTGTCAATAAGATGAGTGACCACTAATCCATATGAGTGAGATGTTCTAAACCCAAATTGATTTTCAACAGGAAAATTATACTCGGGAATTGATAAAAGAATTCGCGAGTTCAACCCTCAAAACAGGTGCAGTTGTCGCGTGACTAAATTTGTAAACAAATCACGAAATGCGGACATTCCAATTTGCCTGTGCATGAACTGTGCGTAAATATGGCTGACAAAAAAAGCAAAACGTCCAGTTCTATGAACATCGCAAGTTTAAAAAAAAATGATCTACAAGAGCGTGGAATTACAGTAAATGGATACCTAAAACCTGCTTTAGTCGAAATCGCTTGTGCAGTAGAAAAAATGATGTTGACTATTGACCCTTATTTTCAGCGTGATAATAATGACAAGAATGTTCAGAATCGTTTAATAATTCATGATATTTAGATTGCAGATCCGTTTTCTATGAAGATATGCAGAAAGCGATTTTATTACCTGTCCGCCATTTGGTCTTCACGATATTTTTAATCGCCTAATATACCACTCGTCCGACTACGACAAGCAAGGCCTTGCTGCTTATTAGTCGTATGAAGATTATCGATTATACAAGGACGGTTATGTTCGAGGTTCATGTTCTTGTTGGAATAGTTCAACCAACAATGCGGGTGAAAACGGACAACGGTAAAGATGTTTACAATTTATGGTTTATCGTTGAAGGAAGGGGACCCAAGAAAGGCAGTGTAATCGACGCTTACTGTAAATGCAAAGGTGGGAGAGATGGGGGGTGCAAGCACATTGCATCTGCAATGTATTCTCTTGAAGCTCTTTTAAATAGTAGAGGTGAAGAGAGTGTAACCAGTAGAAGTTGTCAATGGAGGCCGGAATCACAATGAAACAGTGAGCCTTGTGAAATTAAGGACGTGGTGATTGTGAAAGGTAAGCCTCCCTCAAATAAGAAAAAGAGAGAAGATACACATGGCTTCACAATATTGATTTTGACCTACGAAACTCACAAGACAGCAAGACCAAGTCAATAAAGAACATTTTAACATTCATAAAATCGTTGAGCACTTTAGAGTCGCAGAAGGAAAAATCTTCAGGCATTCCTGTTATCTTACCACTCCTACAAAAGCTATACATGTCCAGCGAAACTATACAAGATCACGCCAGTGATAATTTACCTCGCAATATCGCATATGTGAAATCAAGTAAACACCAAGGAATCATGAAAGAGAAGGTTGCATGATGAATACCTCAAGAAAAACAAAGCAATAACACCAGAGAATTTTAAAGAAGCACTTATGTGTACAGATCATGAAATAGAGAAGGTTGATAAAATGACCATGTCACAGTGGAAGAAATGTGAAGAATGGCACACACATAAGGTAGGATTTATTTCTGCATCTAAATGCAAAGACGTTTTTACAAGTCAAACAACACTTAAAAAAAGCACTAATACACCTGCTACTAAACTAGCTAAGTCAATTACTACCTGCCACTATGATGAAAAATTGTCAAAGAGTCCACTTAATGAGCCACAGAATCCAAGAGATTGGGGACTCAAGCATGAGACTTCTGCAAGGGAGTCTTATCTTCGTGTTCAAAAACACTTGCATCACAAAGTGAAATTGATCAGCAGAGGTTTTGTGATTTCAACGATTTTTGTGATTTCATTTATGGGAGCAAGCGTAGACGATATTCGAAGTAATTGTGAATGTGCTGACAACTGCCAAATCGTCATTGTTGAGTTCAAGTCCCAATGGCTTCACAGAGATCTGGATCCAAAAGAAGCCTTTTTAACCAAAGAAATCGGTAAATGTGAAATTGGAAATACATTCCGACTTAATTTAAAATAAATGCAAAATATTTCTACCAGATCCAAATGCAAATGTTTGTGTTAGGTCTAAAGTCATGTGATTTTGTTGTTTGGACTACAAAAGGAAGCAAGAATATAGAAATTCCATACGATTCATGATTTATGGAAGCAGTATGTATTAAGTTGGAGAAATTCTGGAAAAATTATAATCATAATAACAATTATAATTATAATTATATATATACTTTATAAAATCAACTTTCTGGATTTTACAGGAAATAGATCTGTATGAAAATGATCTTGCCCTTCACACACAGAAGAAACATTTTTGGTACATCAGAGAGGAAGCCCATCACGAAAGAGTTGATGTTGAGAAATATTGGAAGACATTGCATGCCCTTCATGTTATGAGACATAAAACATTGTAACATGAATTACTATTCCTTTCTTATCAAACTTCGTTGTAAATTTACAATGGCCACACAAACTCTAAGAACTGATGTGATATAAGCTTTGAATGTCAGTGGAATAACACCACCTAAAATACTAAAACATTCAAGTTTCCTTATCGCCCGTTCTACATGAGTAGTAGTTGTTGAGTAGTAGTCGCGTAGTTGCTACTCGACGTCTTGTTGCTGTAGATGCTTGGGAGGAAACCTTGTTCTTCATCATTAAGGGTGGAGCTATCAAACGAGCACCACGAAAAACTAATAAGTCTTGTATATTAAAACCTTTATCCACCATTATGCAATCATCTGGTTCTATCTGAACTAAAAAACACTCTTTTGTACAATTTCTTTATCGCTCATGGAACCACTGAACAATTTGGATACAAAATTAAAGTGGTATATTGAAGACAAACAGACCAATAATTTAACTGTGTTATATTATTTATATTGACTGTAGGTGCGTCGTTGGCTTGAAGGCAGGGAGGGCTTTTCAATATAAAATTCCGTGCAATCAATAATTCTTCTTAAGTGGTAATATTTCATATCTTTTTACACTTTGGGGCGCCGCAATCCTTCCATGTGGATCAATGTTAAAAAATTCAATAGAAATTCCATCTCTCTCTTTAAGAACAGCACCCAAGTAATAAAAATCTTGCTACCATTTCCAGTAGATATACCAAAAGTGGTACACAGTGTTAAGGTTACAGGACACCCTTTTTGGCGTTTTGTGGAAAATCGCTACTGCGCGCTCAATATCAGTCCGATTTTAATCAAATTTTCACCAAATATTCGTCAGGGCAGGCAAAATATGGTAAAGTTTTAAAATTAACAAACAATAAAATAATGTAAGAATTATTCAGGAAAATCTTAAATCGCGGTACTATTACGCTTTTGAGTTGTGCTCCTGCTGGTTTTAAGTTATATTCATGAAAATATCATTTTTCAACAGCAAAGTAGTTGATCTAAAAAATTGTGTTCGGAAATTTTCGTTTATTTTGTCTTTCCGCTGATATGGCGATTTCTTTGACGACTGTAATATATTTCTGAATTGTTTCAGTGAATTGCTCTTTATTATTAAAATATCCAAATTAAAAAAAAGCCGAACACAATTTTGAAACTGACGTCTTTAGCGATGTCCTGTGAAAATTTGAGAAAAATTGGTTAAAACCTGCAGGAGCACAACTCGTTTAAAAATCAGTAATTACCGTAAGATTCTTCGGGAGAAAGTTGAATTTGAATATTACATTTTCAATGTTTTTCTTATTGTAGCGAAATGTATTTTATTAAATAACTCTGTGTGAGTTTTCAACATTTTTCGTTGAAACTTGGTCAGATACTAGAACTAGTCTAATGCTTTCATGGAAACCAATAAAAAAATTCTAGGCAAAATTAACACTCAAAGGTGTTCTGTAACCTTAATAATGTTGGTCTTCTTCTAAGTCGCACAAGGGTAAAAACAAGCTGTTCTTTTGTGGTAAGCTTAGTGCAACTTTGATTATAGTATTCGTATACTAAATGCATTGGAGACAAAAGCACTGGTTTCACTTTATTGTTATGCAAATAATAAATAAAATATTTCCAGGTGCTGTTTCTTTTTCATAACAGTGGTCTTCTTGCTTGTTGTAGTCGAACCACTCCACATTCTTACTCTGCTTGTCTTACTTTTAACTAAGTTGTATACAATCTCGCAAGTCAGGATTTTTATCACGCTTGAGACGAGGAAAAACCCTGGTTACCGCTGGTCACGTGACTCTTGAAAAGCCACAGAATGTGGGGGGGGGGGAATTAAAAAAGTACTGAGGGAGGGGTGACAGAGGAGCGCAATCAAATTTAGTGAAATGTTTCCTAACAAGTAACAATATTGTGATTTTGGTTGCGACTTGCAACTATTAAAAGGTGAATTAAATCAATTAAAAACAACAAAAAAACATTGAAATTGATTACATTCTGTTTTGGAACAGATAAATATGATATTAAAGGTACTGAATTACAGTTTTGAGCATGAAATTAAACTAAAATTTTGAAATTATATTCAATCGAGTCGATGGGCGATGGCTTTTATATAATAAGGACTCAGACGCCAAAGAAATTCTTCAAAAAAAAATCTACGGCCAATATTTCGCGTTATAGCCATATTTGGGCTTTGTAATTCTGTTGCTGACCTAAAACACAGCAAGAATCAGCAGTTCGAAACAATCCTTCGCAACGCAAAGATAATTTTTGTTGGTGAATTGCAGCACGAAAGCGGCTTTCCTCATCAGATATGTGCGCCATGTGAAAGAAGGCTTAACAATGCCATACAATTTAGGATGCTTGAGCAAAAATGTCCGTGCGAAACGTTGCGCGGAACTCTACTCTAGCCATCTGTTGCGAAGCTGGTCGCAAAGTTCCTGCAGCTGGGACTTCGAGTCGTCGAATTAAGTATCGACTTTACTTTGGAAGACGAAACACCGACCGTTTTGGCATCACTGAGACTGTATTATCAAGAATAATGTCGAGGTATAGCTCTCTGTTATCAAACGAATGGTAAAGTCATCCGATGCAGGCAAAAGCACTGTTGAGTGGGGAACAATTTGAATATTTAAATTGAATACAAAAGACAAAATATAGTATTGTATAATATGCGAAAATACAATTATTTCATATTTATTTCATATTTTATACACCGGGCACATTATAAATATTATAGAAAGCTTTCATTGCCAATAGCTTTGTGGTTTGATCTAGCTAAACAATGTCAAAGTTTTAAATATTGGAATATCAGATCATTTGCCTATTATGACAACCAGGATATACAAACGTGCGTGTCACAACAAGGGTAAGCATTCCACAATAAACTATCGCGACGTAAAGCATTTAAACAAGGACAAATTCATTACCGCCCTTAAAAATGCACCGTGGGATAGTGCTTTTGTATTTGATGACGCAAATGACACTGTCTATGCATGGTATGAAATATTTAATGATGTCGTAAATGAATATCTTCCCTTAAAACAAAAGCGGGTAAAGCGAAATACACAGCCTAAATGGTTCAATAATATAATTGGGGAGGACATAAAGGCACGCGATAAACTGTATTACAAAGCAAGGAAATATCAAACTGACGAAGATTGGGCAAACTACCGCATTGCAAAGAACAAAGTGACAAAAACAATAAGAAATGCGAAGAAAAATTACTTTAGTGATAAATTTCAAGAAAATAAACAAAACCCCAGTAAACTTTGGAACTTGATTAAAAATCTAACAAATGATGATGCTGGAAAAAATGAAAGTGTCAAATTTTTGACCGAAAATAGTACGACTTTAAAAGATAAAGTGACCATTGCTGAAACATTTAATCGCTTCTTTGTCGACCCGCAAAACAACCTCGCGTCCACCTCAGCGCCCGTAGAAATAGAACAAACACCAAATCTAGATCCTATTCCCCATGTCGATACTACATTCAGCATTCCCCCCATGTCAAAATTAAGAGTGATTAAGTTACTTCTATCCATCCCCGTTCATAAATCCACAGGAGACGATGGCATTAGCGCCAAAATAATGAAAATAGCAGCACCAGCTATAGCCGAACCATTAAGCCAGCTGATGAATCGTTGCATAAACACTCAAACGTTCCCCTCAAAATGGAAGGTTGCTAAGGTCACCCCAATATATAAAGGGAAGGGAAACCGAGATGAAAAGTCTAACTACAGGCCTATATCAGTGCTTCCCATTTTATCTAAGCTACTGGAAAGGCACATATGTGAACATATGTATGGGTTTCTGCAACAACGAAACTTATTTTATCGACTTCAATCCGGGTTTCGTAAACACCATTCGACTGAAACTGCACTCATCAGACTCATTGACCAATTGCTACTTGATCTGGATAAAAACAAGGTAACTGGACTAATTTTTGTAGACTATAAGAAAGCCTTCGATCTGATAGACCATCAACTGCTCCTTAACAAGTTACATAATTATGGCATTCAGGGGGATGAGCTAAACCTCTTAAAAGACTATCTTAGAAACCGTTGGCAGTATGTAAATATTGATGGTTCCCATTCTCCGAAAATAGAGGTGAAATGCGGTGTGCCACAAGGAAGTATTTTGGGTCCAATCTTCTTCCTTTTGTTTATCAACGATCTTCCGTCAGAGGTATTCCACTCCGAGGTCGACATATATGCGGATGATACTACCCTTAGTCACTCCGCAGAAGTGGATTTGGCACCTACAGCCATAGAAACAGCACTACAGCTTGATTTGGACGGCATTGTAAGGTGGTCAAAAACAAACAAAATGATCATAAATGCCAAAAAGACAAAATCTATGCTTGTTACCGGAAAGAGATTGGCCAAAAAGTTGCCGACAAAGATATTGTCGTTACAGTCTGAAAACGAGGATATTGAACAAGTTCATTTCCAGAAACTTTTAGGAGTCACTATCGATCAAGAACTGACTTTTGATAAACACGTGGAAGAACTTTCTAAGAAATTGGGACAACGACTGGGCGTTCTTCGGAAAATTAAACGGTTTCTTCCTTTAGACCAACGTAAACTGTACTACAACACCATGTTTAAGCAAGTCATGATGTATGGTGCTACAGTTTGGGCTAACTGCTCCGTGGAAAACTTGAAAACAATTCTTCGACTGCAAAAACGTGCTGCCCGCATCATTTTGGATGTCGGTACAAGAACAAACAGCGTATCATTGTTTAAGCAGCTAAATTGGCTTGCTTTTCACGACGAAGTGAGGTTGAACAAATGTGTCTTAGCTTACAAACGGTTTCATGGAAATTGCCCATCATATATTAATGATATTCTAACCTCAAATGCAGACATACAAACCCGTTCGTCAGGCCGTTACAGTCAAAGAAACTTGGTATGTCCACGCTATAGCCGAGTCATGGAAGGGGGAAAGTCTTTCCAGGTCTCCACGTGTAAACTTTGGAACTCTATACCTCCTCATATAAAAACTTCCGAAAAATCTGTAGAAACTTTTAAGAATGAACTTTTTAACTATTTTTTTCATAGGTATAATGATATTGATTCTTTCACAATATCTTGACTTTTTAAACTTATGAACTTATAGTATTATCATGATTACATGTTATATAGTATTTTTAATTGTATGTAATGTAGTTATAGTATAAGAGGGCCACTTGTTAGTCAGTTGATATACTGTTCAGTGTTTACCCTCGTTAAATAAAGTTGATTGATTGATTGATTGATTGATGGAATAGCACACGCGGTTGTGAGACATCAATCGCCTTTACATTATCCAACTATGCCGCACTGGAGACAATATATTAATTAGAACTTTAAAATGCTTATAAAAGCTCATAAATTATAAAAGTAATGTCATGTCTGTGCGAGACTTTGTGCGTATACAGAATTTATGAATTATGTCATGTATATATATCCATGACAAAATGTAGAGAAACGTTATGCTGTGCACGTATAATAAAAAAATACTTTGCTGAACCTTAGCTGTTATTATTCACATGGCAAAGTATAAAAGGTGGGGTAAATAATATTTTGCTTTCAAATGTTCAACAACATACTCATGCAGACAAAAAAGGATAAGCATACCGTTGTCTTTTAATTCTGTACTGTAGATTCTCTAACAATTTTTGTACCTTACACTCACACCTTCCTACAATACCCAGTACATGTTTAATTAAAACAAATTATCAATATTTCTAAATAAAATCAGACATTCAATGTCCATTTGAGACTCTTGAGTATTTGGCTTGTGTCCAAATGCCCTTTTCCTTTAATTTGGCTTGCTGAAAAACCTCAAAGGCGCTACGACCTATAAAGGTCTATAAACATGCACTCGCTCTCGAGACCTTTGTTGAAATTAACAAGTAAAGCAATGCAAAGTTTATACCGTTTCCAGATAACAATTATTTAGTATAAACATAATCTAAGATTATAAATAATGTGAGTCAGAGCAGAAACGTGTGAAATGAAAGTGCCTTTTACAAGTGTGCCCAGAGAGAACATAATATTATGACAATAAAGCATATGTCATATGATCATACATTTTTATTGCTTGATTTGCTATAAAAATCTTCAAGAGCAATTAGAGTAGTAGGAAATGGCGGGTTCTGGGCCAGTTTGGAAAAACTTCATGTTATACAAATTATAGTGGATTTACGCACCACCTTCCACGCATCTGATGACGTCACTTCCGGTTTATAAGATCACGTGACCTATGACGTCACCACGCACGCGCAAACCCCGCCACCCCACGCCTTGAGAAGTTTTACCGAAGTCTTACCGAAGTACTGTTAAAGTCTTACCGAAGTCTCCCCAGAGCCTGCTACTGCGTAGATTTGAATCAAGTACCGATGACGTCACTCCCACCAGACTCCGCTACCCCCGCCTTGAGAATGCTTCCAGAAGCCTCCCCAAAGTCTTACCGAAGTCTTACCGAAGTCTCCCCAAAGTCTCCCACTGCGCACTCCTTCTGCGCAGATTTTGAATCACGTGACCTATGACGTCACTTCCGGTTGAAAAATGCTGAGTCAGCAGTTTTGAAATTTTTTTTCTATATAATAAAGCGGACCTTATTCCCCTGTTCCTAAGTCCGTCCGCAAGTCCTGGAACAAGTTGTCATTGTTGCTTTCAAACTTTTTGGGTTTGAAAAAAGCTGAATCAGCATTTCGGAAAAAAAAAATTTTTTATGTATAATAAAAAGGATCCTATTTTTTCAGTTCCCAAGTCCGTCCGCAAGTCCCAAGTCCGTACATAGGTCTCGGAACCGATAGCCATTCCTATTTTTAAACCCTTTGGGTTTGAAAAAAATTTTTCTATATAAGTTTCAAACTTCTCCAAAGACTCGTTCGCTTTCGAAGATGCCGTCGGAAACAGTTACGGGTCCAAAAAGATTAAATTAACGGCACAGGACCAGGGTCCACTTCTACTAGAACTTGAGGACTGCTTGTCCTATGGAGTGAACAAGAACTACAAGTTCGGTAAGGTCAATTATTCCATCTCCCTAGCCCTGAGGGATAAAGAGGAGTTTGTGTCAGCCCTGAAACTGGTGGAAAAGGAGTCCACCGATCACGTTGGTAAGCCGGGTGAAAACATTATGAAATGTCTTTACCGGAAAGGCAGCACTCCAACACTATATGTAAAGATCGACGATGAAACGGAAATGTACCCTCCGAAGGAGGAAGAACCCGTAGATCACAAGAAGTATCAGGACAAGAGGTTTCACCTTGATGTGATTGTCAGAATCGAGAGCATCTACGTATCCAGCAGCGTAACCTCCATTCAGGTGAAGCTGCATGAGGCAAATATATTGGAGGAAAAGCCTATAAAGTTTCGAGGAAAAGGCTTGTACAACGACGGGATTAATAGAATACAGAATCCTAAGACAGCAGAAACCAATTTTAATGTTTGTAAGAGTATTAAAATTTAAAGAGCATCAATACAGCTGACGGGTAAGCTGTTTTCGTACTCAACAGGCATAACCGATCGGTCTTTACACCGCATCCTAAACAGATTTCCCATACCATAGGAACGGGCTCGTAAGAACAGTATGAAAAACATTCACGACTCTGCGAAATCGTCGGGTCGTCCCAAATTAATACCGAACTCCGGACAGTCCAGCGTGAAGTTGTTTTGAATTGATAAGCTAAATACCTGGCTACAATCCAATAAATTAAGTCTTAATATTGCAAAAACTGAACTCATGGTCATTGGCTCCCGTCAGAGACTTGCAACCTTCAGTGAAACCAACGATTTAAATGTCTTTGTAGACAACAAAAAGATCAAAAAAGTTCAATCTACAAAGTCATTAGGTCTAACAATCGACGAGCACTTAACTTGGAAAAACCATATCAATAATATTACCAAAAAAATTTCGTCTGGTATTAGTGCTCTTAAGCGCGTAAGACCTTTCATCAATAGAGAAACGGCTGTGAAGGCTACAGGGACCCGGTCGAGCCCTATTTTACTTATTGCTCTCCAGTGTGGGATGGTATTGGTTTAAAACTGGGTGAGAAACTACAAAAGCTGCAAAATCGTGCGGCTCGGGTAATGACCAGGTCCTCGTATGAGGTTTCGTCAGCATCCCTATTTTCTGAGTTGGGATGGAGTGTTTTGGCAAAAAATAGCATGAAGCAAAAAGCTATCCTAATGTACAAAGTTAATAATAATTGTGCTCCTCAATACTTGCAGCAGTTATTTACACCCAAAGTGAGCAATCATGATCTGAGAAATTCTCTAAACAAATTGTCTGTTCCAAAACCTCGAACAGACTATTTAAAACGTTCTTTCAGCTACAGTGGTGCTTCCCTGTGGAACAGCTTGTCAGAACAGCTCAGGTCAGCCCCTTCTCTCAATTTATTCAAAGTCGAATTGACTAATTTCCTATAGTATACTGAGTATATGGACTCTTGCATGGCAATCATGTAAAACAGTAATTATTATTTTTATCTTTTGACTAACATTGTATATATTTAAATTTGTGTATTTTATTCTGGTACTGATGATTCTTCCGTGTTGAAATAAAGTGTATATATGTGTGTATGTGTATGTATGTATGTTTATCTCTCCAAGTGCTACTTCCTCCAGTATGGTGAGAAAAACGACGACACCTATTGGCGGACCGAAAGGGATCGCGTTCACACCCAGAATTATAGCACCCGCTTCTCCTACGGGCCAGAACCTGGTGTCAGCTTCCCAACCGGTTCCTTCGTCCAGATAAGTAAAACCAGCGTCGTTAAATGATGTGTCAGTCTTCACACATTTCCGTTATGAACTCCGTCATTTCTTCAGAGAATGCGAAGTACAAATGAACTTTCCTGTGTGTATTCATTGTCCATTTTATTATATAGGGAAAAAAAATTATAGAAAAAGTTTTGTTTATAAACTGTTGACCTTTATTCCTCCCTTTCCGGACAGCCTGCCTTGTACTGATTACGTGTTTTCCGACGGTAATAGACAACTTGCATGTTAGACAATTTTTTTATCTAACCGATCTAGGCAAAAAAAAGTAAATTCCCGTTAAGAACTTATTAAAATTAGTAAACTTGCAAAATTTGGCTGCGAAATGTTGTAAAGCTTGGAAAATATAGCCTTGCAAAGTTTGCATACGAAATTGTTAGGCGAGATAGAGATTCCAATGGTAGATTTGGCGGTGGGGTTTGTTTTTATATTCGTAGCTGTATAAATTTTTCAGTTCGGCATGATCTATCTTTTGAGCAATTGGAAAACCTGTGTATTTCAGTTAATAAACCTAGAGCCAAGCCTTTTCTTATTACCACTTGGTACAGGCCTCCTAATTCGCCTGTAGCAATGTTTAATTATTTTGAAACTCTTCTAGGTATGCTCGATTCCGAAAATATCGAGTATTACCTCATGGGCGACTTCAACTGTGATTTGAGCTCTACAGTCTTAGATCATGATTCGAAGTCACTCATGGATATTGCCGATTTATATAATCTTTCTCAGCTTATAAATGAACCTACTCGAATCACAGACTCCTACTCAACATTGTTAGATCATATTTTCACAAATACTCCTGACAAGGTTGTTTGCTCTGGTGTTTCTCATGTGAGTATAAGCGATCATAGTCTTATTTACGCCTTTCGCAAACTTTCTGTGGGTTCATCGACGGGGGTACATTCTTCAATAAACTACAGAAAGTTTAAAAACTTTGATTCTACTAAATTTCGTAATGATATTAGTCAACAGAGTTGGAACTATATCAATCAGTACGAAAACCCTAATGACATGTGGCATGCTTGGAAAGCCACATTCAATTCTGTCGCAGATAAGCACGCCCCAATTCGAGCTAAGCGCGTTAAGGCTATTAAATCGCCTTGGATCACATCTCTTTTGAAAGATAAAATGCATAGGCGAGATGTCCTAAAAATTAAAGCAATTCGTTCCAACGATACTCAAGATTGGCTTTCTTTTAAGAAAATGCGTAATTTTGTTAATTCTGAAATCTTCTACGCAAAGCAAGCCTATTTCAAAAATTCTTTCAATGATAATAAAGACAATCCTAATAAAACCTGGAAGATCATTAATGAACTTACTTCTAAAAATAGGAAAAGCCCTCACATTGGCGAGGTTGATTTGAATGGCGTATTAATTAATGACCCTAGCAAAATTGCTGATGCGTTTAACGATCACTTTTCAAACATCGGACCAGACCTTGCAGATAAAATTAATCTTAATTATAGCAATCGGTCTTATCTTGATTATTTACCTAACCAAAATAATGCTATTTTTCAACTGAGGGAAATAAGTATTCCAACCGTTTACGCATTACTGTTCACGTTAAGCACTTCTAAAGCAACAGGTTTAGACAAAATATCTTATAGGTTAATTAGAGAATGCTCTGACTTAATTGCAGAATCCCTCTGTCTTATTTTTAATCGTTCTATCACTACAGGCATATTCGCCAACGAATGGAAATGTGCTAAAGTTATTCCTATATACAAACAAGGCAAACGCAATTGCGTTGATAACTATCGTCCCATTTCTATTGTTCCTATTGTGGCTAAGGTTTTTGAAAGGGTAATTTATGATCAGCTATATACATTTATAGCTGAAAATGAATTATTAACTAATTATCAATCGGGATTTCGAGGCCTACATTCTACTGTCACCTCTCTTCTTGAGGCTACCAACGAATGGGCTTATAATATTGACAGTGGTAATGTAAATGCTGTAATGTTTCTTGATCTTAAAAAAGCGTTCGACACTGTAGATCATGAAATATTGCTGAACAAACTTAATGCATATGGAATCAAGGGAACTGCGGGTAACTGGTTAAGATCGTATCTAAATGAACGTAATCAAAAGTGTTTTGTTAACGGTCATTTCTCCTCGAATCGATTACTACAATGTGGGGTTCCTCAGGGAACTATATTAGGCCCGCTTTTATTTTTAATCTATATTAATGATCTTCCTAATTGTCTAATACACTCTCGCGCACGACTGTTTGCTGATGACACTAATTTGACATATGCAAGTAATAACATACATGAAATTAATCATAATCTTAACGAGGATCTTGCTAATGTCAGTGAATGGTTATCAGCAAACAAACTTACTTTAAACCAGACTAAAACTGAATTTATGCTAATTGGCTCTCGCCAAAGAATAAACACTTTAAATTTCAATCTACTCCTTTATTAGTAATAAATAACGTTCCAGTTAAACAAGTCTCTCATACAAAATCACTCGGCGTACACATTGACGAGAACTTATCCTGGAATGTTCATATTGAGAAACTGAGTAAAAAAGTTGCTTCCGGTATTGGTGCACTAAAACGCATTAGACCTTATGTTCCTTTTACCACAATGCAACTTATTTACAAGTGCTTAGTTCAACCATATTTCGACTACTGCTCTGCTGTCTGGGATAGTTGCAGTAGTTATCTAGTTAACTAGAAATACATGCATGCAATAACCCCTCGCCTGTTTTCAAAAGATGTATACTCAGTGCCGTTGCGAGCACTTCGTCTCAGGGTGTGTGCGAGGTTAGATAGAGGGGGGTAGGGGGGTGACCAAAATGTTTCCAGATGTACAAAAAATTTTCAGGACATATAATAATTTTTCCGAAAATACAGTTGTTTTCCAAATTCACTTTCTCATGTCCTGAGAATTACCTGAATTCTCCTGAAAATCTTCTGCAAATCTACTTAATTTTACCTAACAGTGCACTGGAAATCTACCTGAAATTCCTTATGAGCAATTATCAGCGGTGTTGCACCCCCCCCCCCAGTGAGTTCCAAGCAAACACTCTGTGATTTATTGTTCCTGTATTTCACCTCCCAAAATATTGTGCATCATACTATACAGCATTTTGCTGTTGTCATGCTCTAGCATGGTTCAAATTTATGAATTTTTATTATATAAAGTATAGTGTTTTACAGAGATTTCAAGCACTGATAAAAATGATAATCTCACATGTGAAATTATTTATGATAATCTCACATGTGAAAATTATCGCCTTTTCAATTATCGCTTTTCTGTAAAAATTATCGCTTTTCATTTAAGACTGTCCTTTATATAATAAACAGAAAAATACATGGGTGGTTGGAAATACCAGATTTATTTTTCGTGTTGAACATGACATCTCACTCGTTCGCTGCGCCCACTTGTTCGCTGCACACTCACAATCAACACTAGAAATAAATCTGGTATTTCATGCACCCATGTATTATTCTCTATTTAAACTACAACTTGACTGGTTTAAATTATTATCAAGTTATCAGTGATTGTAAAAGTTGCAGATAGAAGTGCTTTGTTTTATACTATTAATAAATATCAAGTTATCAGTGATCGCAAAACCTATATTTATAAAATATATATCTATAATCAGGTGTGCGGGTTGTGATAAGGTGGACTTCAATAATTTGGATTCTTGTACTTCACTTGTTGGAATTAATATTAGAATGTTAGGGTTTGTAATCCAAGTGAGCATATACACATTTTAATAACTAACCAGGAACGACTGCAAAAAATGCAGCACGAAGTCCTCTGGTAGGAATTGAACCTACGGCCCTGCGATTCCGGTGCAGCGCTCTAACCA
>CACRXK020012471.1:0-15084 GCA_902702795.2 Paramuricea clavata
ACACACACCAATATCTGGATTATCATTCATGTCATCCTGGACATACAAAATCAAACATTCCCTACACACTGGCAAGACGGATCTGTGCAATTGTAACAAATCAAGATTTAAAGAAGAAGCGTCTTGATGAACTAGGATATTTCCTACAAAAGCAGAACTATCCGAAATTGCTTATAAAAAACGGAATACGGAAGGCTTCTTCAAAGAACATTGAGGAATTGAGGGCACCAAAACATAAAACTGATGACAATGTCTTGCCTTTAGTAATAACTCATAATCCCAACAATCCTCAAGTAATTGGAAAAATAAGGGAGAACTTTAAATTTCTAAACAATTCCGAGAAAATGAAACGAGTATTAGACAAAACAAAACTCATTGTAAGCAAACGTCAACCGAAGAACTTGAAGCGATACTTGACAAAAGCACAATTCAATTCAGAGGACAGAGAACACTCTGTAACAAAATGCGAGGAAAAGCGATGTGGAACATGCGATGTTTTAATCACAGGAAAGTCTATTACATTAAAGAGCGGAAAAAGCTGGAAAGTCAATTCGACGATGAACTGCAAAGCGAGATATGTCATTTACGTGATCATTTGCTCAAAATGCGACAGCTTCTACGTCGGCCAGACAGAAAACTTACGAAAAAGAGTGACATTGCACAAGGAACAAATTCGACACGAAGAGTATAGACACCTAAAAGTAAGCGAACACTCAAATATGTGTAACAACGAAATTTTCAAAATAATGCCTATATATCAATGCATTAACACGGACAGACTTTTTAGGGAGATGAAATAAAAAGAACTTATCAGTATACTGAATCCGGATCTGAACGCTAATTAAAAAACCATTAAGTTTATGCTTACATTCAGATCAATAGAATGTTTTTAACGGGTGACACTATGTAAATATATGCATTCCTAACATAGTTATTATAATATGATATCAAAGAACGGAGATAATAGATAAACTAACTAAATTCCACTCATTGTAAATATGCACCTGAAGAGCTAACATTGAAGCGAAAACGTTTGTGCAAAATTTGAGTGGCTTTTATTTTATTTTACGTTATAAATGTCTCTTTTGGGTGCACATTGAAACCTTTTCTATATACAACACTTGTATCTTGTTATCAGCATCAGCAACATTTCACTATATATATATATATATATATATACCGGGTGGCCCAAAAAAAAGTACTCCTGTTTGATTCGTAATAACTTCTAAACAAGTAAAGTTTTTAAAGAGAAATAACTTGCATTAAATAGAGGAAGGACTAACTTAGATTTTGATATATTACAGTTGTATTTAACTTAAAAATTCACGGATATATTAATGTTAAAAATGGGGAGCATATTTTGGAATGTGTCTAAAATTAGCGAAAATCGGCATATCAAATATTAACTCCAGCGTTTGTTTGCTTAATGACATATTAGGCTAACTTGTATTTCAGCGAATTATCGTTAAGGTTTGTAAGGGATATGGCGTAGATTTAGACATCTTACATGTAAGTCTTAGCTCATTGTTTCCTGAAATATGAACGTTCGAAATTATGCAAGTATTTAATATTAGGTCTTTGCAAACTTAAATGTACATGAAAGACTGACCATGGAAGGCAGGCGCTTAAATTTTTCGTATTCTTAAATAGCCTAATTTTTTTATGTTTTTAATGGGTTCAAACAGACTGAGTAGATTATTTCTCGGTTAGAGCAGGATGAATATTCTTTATTGAAGGAAATAATATTGCTTTTTGCAAATACCGTACACATCACCGTATCAACGCTACTATTTTGTTACGTTTTGTTCCAAAAATGTTGCATGTCTCTGGGGAGTTGCTTAATTGTTATGTCTTATTGAGTTGTATGGTTTGATTGTGTTTCACATGATTCTCAGTTTACTCCATGAACTTGCCAAGATTAAGAAACGGCAAAAGAGTTTGGGTGTTCTTAACAAGATTTCAGAACGTTGCAGAAGTTAGAAGAGCTTCACAATTCCGTTGTGACAGCATGCCCTAATTCAGAACTACGAACGATCCAATGACGATCCTTCGCGATGCAGTGGTCTCATGAAATAAGGAAACGTATTCGTGCTAGGAACACACGCGAATTTCGGACGAATGAATCTTGCTTGTATTTTGTAGATATAATAATACTTTGTTTCATAATAAACAATTTGTCAAGTGTCATTTATTTACTGGTAATAGTGCATGTTTCAGTCGGGCAAATCTTGATTAATATTTGATACGCCGATTTTGCATATTTCAGACACATCCAGAAATATCCTCCCGAATTTAAAGATTAATATCTCCGTGAATTTTTAAGTGAAATACAACTGTAATATATCAAAGTCTAAGTTAGTCCTTCCTCTATTTGATGCAAGTTATTTCTCTTTAAAAGCTATACTTGTTTAGATGTTATTACGAATCAAACAGGAGTACTTTTTTTTGGGCCACCCGGTATATATATATATATATATATATATATATATATATATATATATATATATATATATATATATATATATATATATACTTAATTAGCGATAATAACCGATAATATGGCTCGAAGTTCATGTCTGGCTCAACTCATGTCTGGCTTTCATTCAAACAGTTTTAATTAAGTAACTTAAGATGGCTCGCTACAGTTTATAGAAATGTTGAAAATGCTTAAACTAGATCACCTTTTTGAAGAGATGATGCTATTTACAAATCGAAATTTGTATATTATATATACAGCGACAATCAAACAGTCGAAAATTGGTCAGAAAAGTGACGTCACCACTGTTGCTATGGCAACAATGACGATTCAAGGTGGCCGATATTTTGGCTTTGAACGCATTTTACTTTAAAAAAGGTCGGTTACCCCCATTTTTTATTTCAGAAAACATTTTCTTATAGTGCAATACACTATCTGACCAATTTTAAAAAAATTCTGTAGTGCCAAATTTTTAAAAAATTTATAAACATGGTTTTTCGAAATAAATTTTTTTTGCATTACAGAATTTTTTTTAAATTGGTCAGACAGTGCATTGAACTATAAGAAAATGTTTTCTGAAATAAAAAATGGGGGTAACCGACCTTTTTTTAAAATGCGTTCAAAGCCAAAATATCGGCCATCTTGAATCGTCATTGTGGCCATAGCAACAGTGGTGACGTCACTTTTCTGACCAATTTTCGACTGTTTGATTGTCGCTGTATATATAATATACAAATTTCGATTTGTAAAGAGCATCATCTCTTCATAAAGGTGATCGAGTTTACGCATTTTCAACATTTCTATAAACTGTAGCGAGCCACCTTAACTTCAAAAACTCATTAATTATTCATGAAGCAATTATCCAATCTTGAGTAAGAAATTAGTCACGTGCATACGTCTTTATACCAGCTAAAGAACACGTTAACAAAAGACCATTGTTATGCAAACTATATAAAGATTTTTGTATAAAGATTTTTATATAAAGATTTTTATATAAAGATTTGACTTATTATGCAAAAGTTTTTGAAGCCATTTAAAAAACTCGCAGATAATAACCTAATAAAACACACCTGCTCGTTTTTTAAATAGTACATAAAACGTTAATTGTTAAAACGTCAATGTCAGTGCCAAAAAGTCGTAAATCTAAATTATAGTTTTTGTCTAAATTACATTTTAATATAGTTCGCGAGAAGAACGGCCGCCAAAATTGGCGACATGGATGGATTTGCCAGGTGAGTGAATATAGCATCGAAAGTTTAATTATCTAGTATATAAAATTGAATGTTGGGTGCCATAGCGCCATTCACACGAGAAAAAAAGGCCGGTTTGGTATTAGGGTGTAGAGAAATAAAACATTAATGAATTATGAACCATTTAGAGTTGGAGTTCATAATTTTGTCAAGGACGCCTACAAAGAACGAATCAAATTAAGGTAGTTGTGATCGTCTCTCTAACACAGCCGAATTATAAAGAACTTCGAGAAATTCGCAGGATAAGTTGTAATTTATCGGGTGGTTATAGAAATGATAATCGCGTTATGTAAAAACACAGAAAGATTTAAAACGTCCTCTACGACCACAACTCAAGAAATTTGAGACAAAGTCGTGAGGCAGCAGTTACTTCCTGTTATTTTCAGTATCAAGAAGTTGCTCTGATGACTCTGACGTTTCATTTATTTTCCTATAAAAACATTCCCCATCTTTTTGAAAATCAGGGGCGTAGGCATCCCTAAACAAGTGTGGGTGGGGGTTCAATCATTGAATACATACTAGGAGATCCGAAGCATGGTTTCCCGGAAAATGTTTCTATTTTTAGTGTCTGCGAAACGCTATTTCATGCATTTTAAACACGTTTTATGAAAATCTGAAAGCCACAGATTTGGTATATTCTTATAACATTGATGAAAGCATTAAAAGGTTACCCCCCAGTCTCTCATCAGTTTTGGAAGAATTACAAAATTGGTCCGGACGAAAGGTGGGGGGACCGGATACCCCATCACTTCGTGGATACATGTGTGCTTCCCCTAGCAGAAGTATAAATATTGGTGTCGCTATTTTAAGTTATTCTATAAGGCAAACGGCGAGTTATTTTGATCCATCAAATATCCGGCAATACCGTTGCAATACCAGAGAACATAAGTGGGAGGGGAGGGGAATTTGGGGTATACACCCCTATTCCTTCTAAACTCACATGCAAAAATAGTTAACTTTTTCTTTCTTAATCCCAGCGACAAAGGAAATATCGATACTGCTGTCGAATACGTAGACCTTTCCGACGAACGACCACGATCTCGCTTCGGAGCTAGACTTTTACATCATTTGGCATGGTTACAAAAATTCTTCCTTGTGCTCCTCGAAAAGAGCTTGGAAAAATATGCGCTATCCATTTCACGACGGCCATTTCATGTGATATTCGTCTCCCTTTTTCTCGCCATTGTCTTAACCTGTGGATTTGTGAAGTTGGAGGTCGAGAAAAATGTGAAATACTTGTTTCTACCTGAAGACAGCGAGGCATCACAGGATATACAAAAAGCAAGAAATTTTGGTTTTGAACTTGAATTTCGACAAGAAGAGGTTATCTTTTTGTCAAAATATAACAAGTCTGTTCTGTCACAAGAGTGTGTGGCGGAAATGATTGATTTGCATAAGATTATCACTCAGATAAAGCTTTACGACGAATACTGCTTTAAACCAAACCAAAATAGCGGATGTGCCTCAATAAATTTGTTAGAAATTTTCGGTTACCAAAAGAAACACTTGGTCAATATTTCACGGCGCATTGAAACAATACTCCAGACTGATTCTTTTCTTATGTCAAATGGAAGACGACTTCAAGATAATTTCGACCAAATCTTTGCGAAATCTGTCTCCAATGGTTCACTTGGTCACGCAAGCGCTCTAAGAATTGTTTATTTTATGAAAGAATATCCGAGGGGAAAAGAGGGTAGAGAAGGCATTTTAGAATGGGAAAATATATTTTTGAATGAAGTATCATCTTTCACAGAAAGTACTACATGTGCAAACATTGTATACGTGGCAGAACGGAGCCTGGACAATTCAGTGTCAGAAACTACTGGATCTGATATTAAGTTCTTTGCACTGACATTTGCAATTATGGTGGTATTCAGTGGTATCGTAAACGGAAGATGCGCAGATGTTCGCTTTGGACACCAACTTTTAGGACTTGGTTCCCTGTTATCCATTTATTTGGGTATCACAGCCGCATTCGGTTTTTTAATGTACCTCGGTGTGCCCGTTGTCAGTATGGTAGGTGTTCTGCCATTTTTGGTCGTCAGTATTGGTATAAATGATGCTTTTATTATTTTACAAGAGCTGAACCAAATGGTCGATCAGAATATCCCTGCTATGCATATGCTTAGTGGCACAATGGCTAGAAGTGGACCAAATACTATCGTGACGACACTAACTAACCTCGTAGTATTTGCCGTTAGCCGTCGTTCTATCTTTCCCGCAATTCGTTTGTTCTGCACATACGCAGCGCTGACAATTTGGTCTACATTTTTTATGCTGGTGACATTTTTTGTTGGTTGCATGTGGTTTGATATCAAACGAATCACCGTTCATGCTCGAGATTTCTTACCTTGTTTAATGACTTACCCTCCTACCGAAGACCGTACTGGTATTCGGACTAATAGATTTGACAACATAATGAGAGCTTGGGGGAAGGTAATAACTTCCTCTCCAGGGAAAGTTATGGTCTGTCTGTGTTCCCTACTTCTCTTGTCCGGTGGTATTTACGGCGCTCTCAATATAGACACAAGTTTCAACAAGCAATTGTTAACATCTGAAGATTCAGACTACCAAAAATTTATGAGAGTTTCCGAAGAAAACTTTCATCTTAATATCGAAGTAAATATCATCTTCCCTGGACATATGGATATCTCAAGTCAGGAAATTCAGAAAATGTACATTATTGTTGAGAATCTTGCTAAAAACAATGCTCATTTTATATCAGGAAGCATATCTTGGTTGTCCGAATATCTGTTGTGGGCAAAGAAGGAGAACATTGATATAAATGATACCAGAATCTTCCACAAAACATTGTTAGATTTTATTTCATTGCCAAAATATGGAAGATTTGCTCAAGATTTAATATTTTCTGAGAATAAAACAAATTTGAAAGCTTCAAAGGTTTTGGTATATTCCAAGAGTAGCCCCGACTCGATCATTCAAAGCAACATGATGGTCAGTATAAGAGGAGATCTGTCTCGTTCTACGTCTTCCACGGATGTCGATGCATTTGCTGTTGCCCTACCTTTTATCTACTTTGAACAGTATACTCATGTTCTTAACGAAACTATCAGAAACTTAATTGTTGCTGGAATTTTAATTCTTCTGATATCATCCATTTTCCTAAATAATTTTGTAATAATAATTTGTCTACTGTGTGGATTTCTCGCTCTTGTACTTGAATTACTCGGACTGATGTACTTATGGAATGTCTCAGTGAACTCACTTTCTATGATATATCTTGTTATGGCTCTGGTATTTTTTGCGGATTACAACGGGCATGTTGCTTATCATTTTGTTTCATCCAAGGCGACGTCTACTGAGCTTCGAGTCATTGATGCCCTAGGCAAATTTGGCGGTAGAGTTTTTCTCGCGGGGTTAAGTACTTTCCTTGGAATAATGCCAACAGGATTTCCTACTTCTACAATATTCCAATCATTTTTTAAGGTGTTTGTTGGTATAGTAGTTCTTGGTCTGCTTCATGGATTGGCTATATTACCTGTGTACCTAACACTTTTAGGAAAGATATTTGACTTCCGTGAAATGAACATTGACTCAATTATAATAAAATGGTTCAAGCATGCAAGAAAACAGAAATCCCACAAAACTAAAAACCCAAACTCATCTGAACATGTCGCAAAAGCTAAAAATTCCATTCCTGTAGCTATAATTGGAATCGGCTGTCGTTTTCCTGCTGGAGCGAATTCGAAAGATGAATTTTGGGATATGTTAGTGGACGGTCGATGTGGTATTGGCTCTTATCCCACAAACAGACCAAACTCAAGAGAGTTTATTGATTGCTTCAATTTAGGAAAGGAGACACCAGGAAAACATTACGTGCTTAAAGGAGGTTTTCTTGAAAACATTACTGGATTTGATGCTCCTTTTTTCGGCATTTCCCCAACAGAATGTCGCTCAATGGATCCACAACAACGCATTTTACTTCAAGTTGTTTACGAAGCAATTGAAGATGCTGGAATACGGCTTGACGATCTACAGCAATGTCGTACTGGGGTTTATGTTGGATTAATGAACTTGGAATATAGTTCACTTGTTTTAGATTCGTCCAATATTCGAAAAATTGATCAGTTTTCCTCCACTGGATGTGCAATGTCCGTTCTCGCCAACCGCATTTCTTTTTCATTAAATTTAACCGGTCCCAGTCTGACTCTAGACACAGCGTGTTCATCATCCTTAGTGGCCTTTGACGTTGCCTTTGGACATCTACAAACCGGTGAATGTGACGTGGCCATTGTGTGTGCAGCAAATATTCTTCTGATGGGTAACAAGTTCCACACAGCATGCTGCAGGACTGGATTGTTAGCCCAAGATGGTCGTTGCAAGAGCTTCGATATAAAAGGAGATGGATATGGTCGAGGTGAAGGTGTAGCTGCGGTTGTGATCAAACCAACCAAAATAGCTCTAGATGATAGAGATGATATTTATGCAGAAGCTGTGGCATGTGGTGTGAATAACGATGGACAAACAGCCATTCCAATGACAGCACCTAGTGAAGTAACTCAATCCGTTTTGTTTCAAAGAGTCCTTCAAGAATCTGGTTTTTGTAAGGACGACATACAATATGTTGAAGCACATGGCACTGGAACAGCCGTAGGTGATGTCGTTGAAATGGGATCATTGGCAACCGTTTATGGCAATAGCAGTAAGAGAATACTTCGTCTAGGATCAGTGAAATCAAACATAAACCATACTGAATCAACTGCAGGATTAGCTGGGTTAATCAAGACATGTCTGATGATAAAATATGGTCAGTTTGTTCCGACCATTAACGTTGGCGAAGTTAAACCACAGCTTAAGATGACTGCAAGAGGAATGATGGTACAAGTTTGTAATGAGCCTTGGAATACCGAAGGTGGAAAACCAAGAACGGCTGCGGTCTCTTCATATGGCTTTGGTGGTGCTAATGCACATGTAATCGTCAGAGAAGTAACCAATAACACTGCAACTGTAATTCCGAATAGAAGTACATCTAGCAGAGTTATGACGTTGTCAGCTGCTTCAAAAGATGCATTAAGAGCAATGGCCAGGAAAGTATCTCGGTCGTTTAAGGAGAAGCCAGATGATGATGAGCTTCTTAAAGATAATATTTGCTATTCCCTGAACGAGAGATACACTGTGCATTCTCATCGTTTAGCGCTTAGCTTTTCCTCGTTTGAAGATGCAGCAAAGGTTTTAGAGAAGTTTGCCAATCAAGAGAAAGGTTGGGAAGAATTAGTGGCTACTGGTGACGTAACTAAAACGCGTAATAAAGTCGTGTTCCTCTATGGTGGTCAAGGAGCTCAGTGGTATGGAATGGCAAGAGAGATGTTATTACATGAGCCGAAGTTTAGGGAAAGCATTGAAAAGATTGATGCTCTCCTGAGACGATACAAAGCGTCATGGTCCTTAATTACTGAGCTTAACAAGCCTGAAGAGACTACCCGCCTTCATGAAAACTCAATCGGACAGACAGCTGTGTTTGCCATACATTTTGCCTTAACCAAATTACTTGAATCTTGGGGTGTCACCCCGTCTGCTGTTCTTGGACACAGTCTTGGAGAAATATCAGCCGCCTGGGCATGTGGTGCATTACGTTTGGATAAAGCGTTGCAATTGGTTTTATTTCGATCTCTACTTCACGAGCAATGTTCACCTACTGGTTGTATGGCTGCCATTGGTCTTTCATACGAAGATGCACGAAGTACGTTGCAAGACCTTGAATTAGAAAATGAAGTTGATATTGCGGTCGTTAATAGCCCCGGTAACGTGGTTTTAGCTGGTGATAAAACTTCAATGGAGTTTGTTGAAAACCATTTGAAAGTTGCACGGAGTGATGTGTTCTGGAAGAAACTTGCTACAACACGAGCATACCACAGTCGAGAGATGGAAGAAATAAAGCAGTCTTACTTCAAACTCACAAGTGAATTCAACGTAGGTCAGACATCAAGTAATATACCATTTTACTCAACAGTTGCAGGTACTCGGTTATCTGGTGAGCTTCTTTCACTCGAGCATTGGTGGAAAAACATCCGACAAGGTGTTTTACTATAGCTTGCCTTGAGAACTATGTTTTCAGATGGCTACGATTTCTTCATTGAAATAAACACCGCTCCTCAACTTTCATACCATGTTAGTCAGACGTGGTCTCATAAACAAACACCAATATCCATAAGCGCAAATAATGATGTTGTAGTAGTTCAAACTCTGCCAAAACGCTCGGCCAGTCAACAGCACTTGTCGTTTCTTCAAAATTGCGTCGCTCGTCTTTTTACAAATGGTGTCCCACTATCCTGGAATAAAGTGCAAGGCTCAGGATCGAAATCATTTTTTCCACGTCCAACATATCCTTGGCAAGAAACGGAGTTTTGGTACCGGGACGAGCATCCGTCTGAATTTGTGACATTCCTCGATGAACAGAATGCCAAAGAAGATAAAAGAATCGTCACTTTCCATCCTCTCCTTGGTAAAACTGTTCCAACGGAAACGTTCACGGGTTTGCACGCCCGGGAATCTGAAATCAATTTACACAATGTCTCATATATAAACGATCACAAATTTGCTGAATCTTCTGATCCTGTGATACCTGCAGCTGTTTACATAGAAATAATATTAGCAATGTCAATCCATTTGTCTCCAAACGCGGCACCTGATGTGCTAAACATTAGCTTCAATAATATGTTAACTATATCCAACAACGACTCGCACAGAATTAGAACACGTCTTCTGCCCAAGGAATGTCATGGTGAAGAAAACCAATTTCAAATTACAATTGTGCAAGACAACGAGAATGAAATTGTTCTCTCTGAAGGTTCCATACAATTAGGTGTTAATGATGGCTATAGAAGCGAAGGTAAGAAGGCAAATGTAAATCATCAAATTTAGTTGAAAGACTTTGGTTTATTTTCAAACGATCTTTCTAGCACTAAACATAAGATAACTTTTATGAATGCGGCAAAAGGTTTAATTGTAAACATGCCATCTTCAGTGCAACAATATGCTATATGTACTATTTTGCTCACTGTTTCTCTTAACGTATACCTACAAGCTAGTCCATTGACATTCCATTGACATTCCATTTCTCTTGTCCATTGTTTGTTGACATTTCTCTCAATTCTCTCTCAACCAAAGACTTTTGTCGTATTTATAAAAGTTGTGATATAGTTATGTTGTTCCATATTCTGCATTAATGTGGGATATCGTGTCATTCTCTGCTGGATACGATTTCATCTAATTGTCTAATTTCATCTAATGTTATTCGGCATGAATGTTCCAAAATGATATAAACTAAACGTCCATTAGAGATGACGAACAAAGGCAAGGAGTTCCTGTCCTACAAATTAAAAAAATCAGTCTGTTATAAATATATAGATAGATATAGATAGAGAGATGGATAGCTATCCAGAGAGTACTGGCTTTATATAAAAATGGCTGATTATGTATACATGAAACATGAAACATAAAACAAATACAAAATAATTTCTTGGTCATTTCATTAGGTTTTGATATTCATCTATGTTCTTTTTCACTTTAGAATCATCCCAAGGAAACCCTACCAATCTTAAACATTATAAATGTGAAATGAGTAAATGGTCGAAAGATGATCTTGAAAAACAACGTGAAAAGTTGGGTTTCGCATTCGGTCCCCAGTTTAATTTAATAACAGACGCATGGTCCAACGGCACTGAAGCACTTGCTCTCATATGTCCAAGTGAAGAGATCAATAAAGAAGCATCAGCTTACATTATACATCCTTCAGTAATTGACGCGTCTTTCCAGACAACGCTTCTCGTCAAAGGTTTAGAAGCTAAAAGTGTGCCACAGAAGATCGCACGAATCACGATCGTGCAAAAACCCACATGCATAGAACAGTTTTATGCCCATACAAAGATCGTAGAATCAGAGACCACGCCAATCTGCAACATCACCTTGATGGATCGTTATGCTAGACCAGTGATGATTATTGAAAAACTAATCACAGCAGAAATTGCAGCAGACAAATCCAAAGCGACTTTTGAAAACACATCATTCGCTGTCGGTTGGGAAAAATTAACGTCTGAAACTCCGCCAATGAGTCAAAACAACGTTTGGCTTCTTCTTAGAGATCAAAGCAAGTTTGCTGAACGGTTTTCTCAGAATATTCCACCGGATGAAAGTGTCCATTTTGTTGATATACCAGATACCTCAGATAAAACACGTAACGTTTTTTGTGAAGCATTAGATGAAGTATTGAGCAAAATGAAGAGCAATGAAAAGTTACTGGTGATCAATTTCTGGCCGGTAGACGCCAGCAAATTCGATGCTGATACGCACAACTTCGATGCAACTCATGGGCTTGCATTTGAAAGCTGTCTGTTGATTTCACAAGAAATTATAAAAAGAGAAGCTTTCGCCAAATCTATTCAGCTCGTTTTCGTTACTTCAGGAGTAGTTACAATTCCTCAACCCGATCGTCATCCTACCATTGTCAGTTCAGGTGCTTTCCCGTGGTCTGCTTCTGTATTTGGATTCAGGAGAACTTTCTCAGAAGAAATAACAGCCCCAAACGCTTTTGTGGTTGATTTGCCTAACGATCCCTGCGATGACGATTTTTATACAATGGTAGAAGATATGAGAAAAGCAACGATGGAAGAAGAACTTGTCTATAGAGATGGATTTTGTTATGTTAATCGCTTTAGGAAGTTGGATTTGGACGGCGGAAATTTTACCAAGGAGGAGTCTCCTGTCACGCAAGATGGAGCACAAAAGCCTTTCAAGATGACAAAGATGCCAGGGCAGTGGTTTTTACAGAAAACATCCAACGAGCGGATAAAAGGTGAAATGAAAATTGAAGTCTACTTCGCCTGTCCAATTCTTCATAAGCCTTGGCTTGACCTCAAAACGAATGATCGCGTTACCTTCGCAGGAAAATTCTGTAATAGGCACAAAGAAGAACAAAATTGCTTTGTGGTTGGCGTTTGTAAAATTGATGACCTGGGGAGCTATGTTGATGGAGAGAAATGCTGTTTCACAGAGATAAAAGATAACATCACTGCTCAGCAAGCTGCTTCGCTTGGTTTTCCACTGACAATGTCCTACCATATTCTTATAAATCTTCTTAGGAATATGCAACGAAAGAAAGTCCTTATCCATCATCAAAGCGAGGAAGTTTGCTGCATCTTCGCATGCGTTGCCATGTCTTTGGATATAAATGTCGTGTGCCTTGTCAAAGATGGATCCAGTAAAGACCGAATTAAAAAATTTGGAGGTATATCAGTTATAACTGCAGAGGAAATGGCAAGATCGGAATTAAATGGTACTAGTTCAATGGATTTAGACGCAGTTTGCCTTCTTAGTGAGACCAGTACGCATGTTTGCCGTCCAATAATGAAGCGCCTTAAACCAGGCGCTAGTGTGATCATTGTTTATGGAGAAGAAAATGTCAAATTCAACCCGTTCATTCACGGCAAAGATGTCCAGTGTTCTATGACCAGTTTGGAAGATATCACTGATAATTCTGAGAGCTTTTCAAAGTTATTGGTTACGTGTTGTTCTGTGTTGAAATCAAGAGGACTTATGGAAAGAATTTTGAAACTTTCTCCGCTAGTATCTAGTATATATGACGTCACAAACGACGAATTTAAGAATACAAATTCTTATTTGGAAAGAGAGAAGGAAATTTGCTTCCACACAGTTTCTTTGAAGCCTAAACACACTCCTGAGAAAGCAGTTTTCTACAGTTTACCAATAGACACAAGCGGTTTGAAAGATGATCGCACTTACCTTGTAATTGGCGGTGTTCGTGGTTTTGGATTCGAGGTGGCCAAATGGATGGTTGAAAATGGTGCAAAAACAGTCATATGTACAGCTCGTTCAGTACCAAGTGAGGAAAAAAAAGCCGATGTTCAACGTTTGCAGCGGGAGACTGGATCACAGATTCTTCTAAGACAGGCAGATGTTACATCTTGGAAAGATATGAATGTAATTAAGGAAGAACTTGACCGTTTGCCTGCTGTAGCTGGAATTGTTTTCACCGCCATGGTTTTGGAAGATCAGTTGCTCAAAGACGCCGACATGAAAACATGCAAAAAGGTTGTGGAGACAAAAGTAAAAGGTGTGTTTTCGATCATGTAAATTTATTTTTATTTTCTCATCTTTAATATAACGAAACTTTAATATAATGAATATAATGAATATGGTATGATGTGGCGGTGTGAGGTGATGGTATTCTCTTATAATCCATGTCAATAAACATGGCCAGAAATTTGTGAGAAACATTAGTCATTTTAATTTAATATGGCGGAGCAGGAAACGAGTTTTCACTATTTGTTATGTTTCCCGCCAAGATATACTGCATTTACTATGTAAATCTACGTGACCACAATGTAACCAACCATGTTTAGTTTAAACGCTAGCCATATAACAATGATTACGTATTTTTATTATACCTGGATGTTTTACCTTAGGATGCGTGATCCTTCATCAACTCAGTCTATCGATGGATCTTGATTTCTTCATTATGTTCTCCTCAATATCTGGTGTTCTTGGTAATGTTGGTCAAGTTGCTTACGCCGCAGCCAACTCATTCATGGACCAACTATGTGAATATCGCCAGCACAAACTTGCCCTGCCAGCGCTGTCTGTCAACTGGGGACCAATCATTGGTGCTGGGGTGCTCGAGAGGAATGCAGACATAACATCAATTCTTGAAACAAATGGATTCTATGCTCTACACTACACAACAGGTACACATTATAGCTAGGCTGCATATTTCAATATCAGGATTTTGGGCACTCGATAAAACAACTGTCGTAGGGATTTATAGATGGACAGTTCGAGTCGAATTTTCAGACTTTAAACGGTAGTCTACATAAACAGTAGTCTACATTCGCATCACCTTAGTATTCATGAACTTGTGATATATATTATATATATATATATATATATATATATATATATATATATATATATATATATATATATATATATATAAAATTTGGTTTTGTTGGTTATAAAAACTTTTGGCAAAGTGCTCAATGGAAAACTAGAGCATATTTAAATTAAGGTACAACAAATCAACAAAATCCACTAGGCATCTTTTTTACTAAATAGTTTCATGTCTCATCCACTTGTACATATAACCTTGTAAGTTTTAGTCTATAGTCATTAGGTCAATTTATCTGAAGAGTGCCACATACTGTGGTACGAAACTATTTAGTAATAAAGATTCCTAGTGGATTTTGTTGATTTGTTGTACCTTAATTTATATATATATATATATATATATATATATATATATATATATATATATATATATATATATATATATATATATATATATATATATATATATATATATATATATATATATATATATATATA